>JADBJO010005585.1:17500-70000 GCA_016801955.1 Conus betulinus
TATCTCCTTTCTCTATATCCCCCTATCTCAGGGCCATGTTTTGTCCATGTCAGCACTGTACTAGGTTTCCTCCCTGTGCGGGAGTCTGCAGCTGGCTTGCTCTCTCACCAGTGGCCCAATGTATAAGAATTTCAGGACATCATGTTACTGAAAAGAGATTTTTTTTTGTGCCTTTGTCTAGAGGTCCCACTGTCTCGTCTGCACAACAGCTGTTAACATATATTTCAAAACATATGCAACACACACTGAATTCAATATTTTCACAGATAATTTATAAATTAGGTTGGTGTGTGTTTTGTTTGCATTCAGTCCTTGTCCTTTATCGAATTTATGGGGTGTACAAAAGCATATATGCAGACAAACAGTTCCGTACAGAAGTGCTCTTGAGCTTGTTAATAAAAATCACAAGGAAAGTAAAGGAGAGAAATGGGCGCTGTTCTGATCAACATTACTATGTTCTGTTTGACGAGCAAACACAAGTGAAAGAGAGGGCAGTTTTCTGATTAATGTTAATACATTCATTCTTATAGGCACACAAGTGTAAAGAGAGAGAGAGAGAAAAAAAAAAAGAGAGAGAGAGAGAGATTTGTGGCATTGTGAAAATTTTTCCTATGTGTCTGTTATATTGTTTTCTTTTTGCTCCCAAAATAGCATGACTTAGCAGTACACTGTTATTTAAACATACATTATCATAAACTCAAAACAAAAGAAAGAAAAGTTTGAGACAATGATGATAACCATAACCGTTGTTGTCGTAGCATGTATATGATTTTTGCTGGGATGTTTCAGTTGTTTCCCCCGCACAGGTTCGGCACATGGTGGAGCGTGTTGTCCACCTCTAGCATGTGTATAATTTTTGCTGGGATGTTTCACCCCCCGCACAGGTTCGGCACATGGTGGAGCGTGTTGTCCACCTCCATGAACGTGTCGGGAACTGCAGGACCCATCGTAACAGCTTTCCTCCTCTCTTTCTACAGCTGGCGTTTCACGCTCAGTGTAGCAGGTAGGCCACTGTCAGTTTGGTCCTCATAAAGTGATGATGTCATATTGGAGGAAAATTAATCTCCCCCCCTCTCCCCCCCCCCCCCCCCCCCCCCCCCACCCACCCACCCAACTCCTCCCTCCCTTTTTTTCGTTTTGGTTTGGTTTGGTTTCGTTATATGTGTCTCACCATCTCAGCCACTCCAGTAGCATTACCCCTTATCACAAACTCCAACAACACGCATGCCCACAGTCACACCTTGCCATGTCCCGCCACAGCTCTGGCTCAGGCAATCCGCAGGGAGAGTCATTGTCAACCTACCAGAGGAGACTCTGCACTGGCTGAGGACTCATTTCATTGGTGTCCAGTGGTGCCTGTTCTGATACAGCATGTGCAGACACCACCTGCTTAGCCCCTGCTGATGGCCACCACACCTGCTAAGCCCCCTACTGATGGCCACCACCTACCAAGCCTCTACTGATGGCCACCACCTACCAAGCCCCTACTGATGGCCACCACCTACCAAGCCCCTACTGATGGCCACCACCTACCAAGGCCCTACTGATGGCCACCACATACCAAGCCCCTACTGGTGGCCACCACCTACCAAGCCCCTACTGGTGGCCACCACCTACCCCCCTTACTGATGGCCACCACCTACCAAGCCCCTACTGATGGCCACCACCTACCAAGCCCCTACTGATGGCCACACCCTACCAAGCCCTTACTGATGGCCACCACCTGCCAAGCTCCTACTGATGGCCACCACCTACCAAGCCCCTACTGGTGGCCATAATTGTTAAGTCATAGAACAAGCCTGAATAAAGCGTCCCAGTCCTGAGAACGCAACCTCATCCCTCAACGACAGTCCCCATGAATTTGCAGATACCCAGCATCCTCAACACAAAATCACCAAAGCGTAGACATAGAGAGGAAATCAAAACTGAGGTCACCATGAGAGCAGGGCATCAAGGGACATAGAATTTGAGACTATTTTTTTTTTATGCTAATCAGTGAGAATAAGACAGAGGATGATGAAGATAATGCTATTAGAGTTCCACTTTTAACTGAGACTGTGTGGCAGGGCTCACTTTCATATAGTATCCGGGGATCATCCCGACCTGAGAGATACAGACACCTGCAGTGTTGGTAAGGAAATTTGCGTAGCACTCTCAGAGATACAACCATTAGGTGGATTAATTTTAACATGTAGTGTCAGTCCTTCTAACTGAGCACATAGCAAATTCAACTCTAGATAGAAGCCAGTCATCATCTGAAAAATCCCACAAATATAAGTAGCTCTGATGAGAATCGACCCTTACCACCCAGCCGAAATCCGCAATTCCAATTACTGTGTCGTAGTGGCATGGTATCCTTCATGACCTTGATCACACTGAAAGGTTGTACTGTCCTGAATAGGAATTAAAAATAATGTTAATGTTCATTCTGGTTAAGCATTTTCTGTCATATTGCAAATAAATTATTACTGTTTGATAGACAGAGAGCTAAATGAATTTTTGTTGTAACTTATTTCACCTCGACAAGAAGAGCAACAGATGTCTCCAACAGCTGTCTTTGTGTTGTCAGAAATAATAACAGAGACTAAGGGTGCAGTACAAGCCGATGCACATGTATTGGTGTTTGGGGTTTCTTTGTGGCAGTTAATAGAGAAGTATTTTTGTGTGGGATCATGTTGATCTCACAAAGTATGAGCTGGGTAAACAGCTGATTGTATGTCCGTGCAGTCTGATCACATTCATACCTGATCTGATCCAGTCTCTATCAGAAGGCAACAACCTACATCTAGCAAAGCCTGTTTATTTTTGGGTTAGAGTAAGATGTAGAGATGAAGGGTAGAGGCGGGAGGGAGGAAGATTAAAGGAGATAGAAAAGGAGGTGGGGTAGGATTGTGTATGGGAATGGGGTAGAGGATTTAAATGCATGGTGTTATGAGGGAGGGTCAGAGTTCAGATACATTCAATCCATTGAGCGATTTTGGGTGGTGATTCACCTTCTTTGGTTCCTTGGCCAAGACAATTTTATTTCCCCTTTTTTTTTTTTTTTTGGCAATCTAGCACCTTGACAATTTATCTGTCACACAGTTGCTTGTGTGATCAGTTATGAATGGACAAAACATGTATAGAATTGAACATGCTGTGGATATGACAAGCATCTTATTTTGTGTTGTTCCCATGTCTGTAGATTTGTTAGATGCAAATGCCTGTAGTTTATATGCTTTTTTTCCTTTTTTTTAGTTGGGAGTACTTATAGTTTGTAAGTTTTTTAGTTGTAAGTGCTTACAGTTCATATGTTCCGTTACCTGGTATGATCACAGTTGATGTTGTTACAAGTTGTTACAGTTCATGTGTTTATTAGTTGGAAGTGACGACGTGTGTTTGTTAATTTGGAATGCTTACTATATTCACGTGTTTGCCATTGCAATTGCTGACAGTTTGTGTCTGTGTTAGTTGTAAGTGGTTGCCATTTGTGTGTGTGTGTTAGTTTGGAGTTGTTACAGTTCATGTGTTCGTATGGAGTGTTTACAGTTCAGTACAGTTCATTTGTTAGTTGGAAGTGCTAACAGTTCATGTGTAGTTATTTTTGAGTGTTAGTGTACAGTGCTTACAGTTCATGTGTTTGTTAGAATTGCTTACAGTTCATGTGTTTGTTAGTTAGAAGTGCTTACAGTTGATGCGTTTGTAAGTTGCGAGGACTGGTAGTTTGTATGCTTGTTCGTTGCGCATGATTACAGTTCCATGTTTTTATTACTTGGGATGTATACAGTTTGTGTGTTTGTTAGTAGTGTGACCACTAATTACAGTTTAAACTCTCTCTTTGGGAGTGTTTAGTTGGGAGTCCTTGCACTCTTGTGCGTGTTGGTGGGGAGTGTTTAAATTCATGCATTTTTAGTTGGAAGCACTTACGTTTCATGTTTGTTGCAAGTGCTTACAGTACATATGTGTGTTAGTGGGGGATGTTTAAATTCATGCATTTTCCAGTTGGAAGCACTTATATTTCATGTTTGTTGCACGTGCTTACAGTACATGTGTTTGTTAGTTGGGAGTGTGTGCAGTTAGTGTGTTTGGTTAGGTGGGAGCACTGACAGTTTGTATGTTAGTTAGTTTGGAGTGCTTACTGGTCATTCATGGGTTTGTTAATTGGCAGGCATTTTGTGTCTTGCTAGTTCCAAGTGCTTCAGGCATGTGTTAATTTGTTCACATTTTGTGTTCTTGCTGGTTCCAAGCCAAGTGCTGGTTAGTGCTTGCAGGCTATGTGTTTAATTTGTGTTCTTGCTGGTTCCAAGTGCTTACAGGCTATGTGTTTTGGGAGTGTTTTTTTTTTTTTTGCTGTCCAACCTGGTGTGCGCCACCTCAGAGGTTTTTTTTGCACCCACATCGCTCACCTCAGACACATCCCGTCCACACCCCTCCACAGCCCAGCCCGTCGGCCCCGCTGCAGCCCCGGCACCGGCACTCCACAGGGAGCAGTCAATGTCGAGTCGTCAAGAGGCAACCCACCGGAGGAGACACGACTGCCGCCGAGTCACTTCAGTGGTGTTCAGTGGCGCCTGTTCTGATCTAACATACGCAGGACACCACCTACTAAGCCCCCTAATGACGACAATAATTGCTTAGTCGCGGAGCCGGCGCGAATGAGCTCTCCTCCCTCCACCATGTCCGTCCAACGACAGCCCCCATGGACTCGCCGATACCGGTGACCCCGACAGAACCAAACCAAGGCCACAGACGTGGAGAGGACATCGAAACTGAGGTCACCATGAGAGCTGGGCATGAAGGGCCACAGAATTTGAGACTTTTTTTTTTATGCTGATCGATGAGAATGAGGATGATTAAGATGATGCTACAGATTTCCATTTCGGTCTGAGACTACATGACAGGGCTGTACTCTACGCTTCCTTTCATAATATATCCCGGCGTCAACCAGGCCCGAGAGATACAGGCACCTGCAGTGTGGTCAGGAAATTTGAGCAACACTCTCAGAAACGCATCCTTTAAGTGGATGAAACTTGACTGTGTGTGGTCCCAGTCTTCCCAACAGAGCCCGAGCAAACTCAACTCTGGGTAGGAGCCGTCGGGGGCGGAAAAAACCCACATGACTTCTGATGGGATTCGAACCCACGACCTCCCAGCCGGGAGTCCGCGACACTAACCACTTCGCCACGGCAGCTGGTTGGTTGTGCTTACAGTTCATATGTTTGTTAATTTGGAAAGCTTTTAGTGTGTGTGTGTGTTAATCTGGTGTGCTTACAGTTCATATGTTTGTTAATTTGGAAAGCTTTTAGTGTGTGTGTGTTTGTTAATTGGTGTGCGTACAGTTCATATGTTTGTTAATTTGGAGTACGTACAGTTCATGTTTTTGTAATTTGATGTGCGTACAGGTCGTGTTTGTTAATTTAGAATGCTTTTAGCATGTGTGTAATTGGGAGTGCTTACAGCTGGTGTTACTTAGTAGGGAGTGGTAACATTTCGTGTGTGTTTGTGTCTTACAGTTAGTGTTTGTTAGTAGGGAGTGGTAACATGTCGTGTGTTTTTGTTAATTGGGAGTTCTTACAGTTTGTGTGTTTGTTATTTAGGCGTTCTTACATTTCGTTTGTGTGTTAAATGGGAGTGCTTATAGTTTGCATGTTTTTTAGTTGGGTGTGGTGGCAGGTATCTGTTGGGTTGTTTGTTATGTATATGTTTGTTCTCACCCCTGATGTTTCCCACAGGGCCATAGAGAACATGGCGTCACTGTGATCGCTTTTGTCGTCAGCTGCTGTCTGAATAATTTTGTGCGTGCGCTCAAGTGGGTTTGGTTTGCTGACCGTTTCCCTCTTTTTGTTTTGCATGGACATGGGAAAAGTTTAATGCGCAGCTTTGTCTCATTTTCTCCTATTTTCTGTGAGTGTGCATTGAAATGAATTACCTGATGAACACAGATACTGTAGATTCTCATACTGCACTGAGCTGCTGCACTGTTGATAGATAATACAGGTGTGCACTTGCAGGCACCTATTGATAGATGAGTGTGCACTTGCAGGCACCTGTTGATAGATAATACAAAGTGTGCACTTCCAGGCACCTGTCAATAGACAATACAAGTGTGCACTTGCAGGCACCTGTGCCCTAAGTGTGGCGGGAATGGCTCTGTTTCTGCTGACTGATGGGCTGCCGGGCAACACAAAGCAGTCCTCTGAAGACACTGGCAAGAAGGGTGAGTGTGTCTGGTCACAGTGGGTGAGTGTGTCTGGTCACAGTGGGTGAGTGTGTCTGGTCACAGTGGGTAAGTGTGTCTAGTCACAGTGGGTGAGTGTGTCTAGTCACAGTGGGTGAGTGTGTCTAGTCACAGTGGGTGAGTGTGTCTAGTCAGTGGGTGAGTGTGTTTAGTCACAGTGGGTGAGTGTGTCTGGTCACAGTGAGTGAGTGTGTCTGGTCACAGTGGGTGAGTGTGTCTGGTCACAGTGGGTGAGTGTGTCTGGTCACAGTGGGGTGTGTCTGGTCACAGTGGGTGAGTGTGTCTGGTCACACAGTGGGTGAGTGTGTCTGGTCACAGTGAGTGAGTGTGGGTGAGTGTGTCTGGTCACAGTGAGTGAGTGTGGGTAAGTGTCTGGTCACAGTGGTGAATGTGTCTGGTCACAGTGGGTGAGTGTGTGTCTGGTCACAGTGGGTGAGTGTGTCTGGTCACAGTGGGTGAGTGTGTCTGGTCACAGTGGGTGATTGTGTCTGGTCACAGTGAGTGAGTGTGTCTGGTCACAGTGGTGTGTCTGGTCACAGTGAGTGAGTGTGTGTCTGGTCACAGTGGGTGAGTGTGTCTGGTCACAGTGAGTGAGTGTGTCTGGTCACAGTGGGTGAGTGTGTCTGGTCACAGTGGGTGTGTCTGTCACAGTGAGTGAGTGTGTCTGGTCACAGTGGGTGAGTGTGTCTGGTCACAGTGGGTGAGTGTGTCTGGTCACAGTGGGTGAGTGTGTCTGGTCACAGTGGGTGGGTGCTGGGTCACACTGGTGTACAGCACACATAGGTTCATATTGCATGTGTGTGTGTGTGTGTGTGTGTGTGTGTGTGTGTGTGAGAGAGACAACTGTGTACAACATGTCGTATGTAAATGTAGTATGTGCGTTTTCCTTTTCTTTCTGTATATTCAAAAGCAGATTTTTTTCATAGAATCAAGATGTATGCCCTATATTCCACAGCAGATTTATTCTTTAAAGAGCAAGGGTTGTGCCGTATATTCCAAAACAGTTTTGTTTCTCTTTAAAAAAAAAATCAAGGAGTGTGCAGTATATGCAAAAACAGATTTGTTTTTTCTGTGAAAATTAAAGAATGAATGTGCCGTATATTCCAAAGACAGATTTTGTTTAAAAATCAAAGTGTGTGTGTATAAATTCCAAAACAGATTTATTGTTCTAACAAAAACTAAGGGGTGTTCCCTATATTCCAGAACAGATTTGTACTTTTTTTTCTGAAAAAATTCAGGGTTGTTTTCAGTTTTTCATAATAGGTATCTTTTTGTTTCAACATCAGGGGGTGTGCCATAATATTCCAAAAAGATTTGTTTTCTCAGAAAATCAAGGGGTGTGACCTATACTCCCAAAATAGACTTGTCTCTAAAAAACCAAGGGATGAACAGTATATTCCAAAACAGACTTGTCTCAAAAAACCAAGGGATGAACAGTATATTCCAAAACAGACTTGTCTCTAAAAACCAAGGCATGAACAGTATATTCCAAAACAGACTTGTCTCTAAAAATCAAGGGATGAACAGTATATTCCAAAACAGACTTGTGTCTCTAAAAATCAAGGGATGAACAGTATATTCCAAAACAGACTTGTCTTTCTGCGAAACTCATGGGGAGCATTCTACATTCCAAAGCAGATTTTGTTCCTTACAAGAAAAACTTAGGAGTTTGCAATATTTCCATAGGAGTGCATGTGAAAAAAACAAAAAAAAAACAAAACAAATCCAACTAGTAATTTGCTGTTGTTGACCCTTTTGATCCCGATTCAGTGAAGAGGTCAGAGGAGGTGTCATGGAAGAAAGGGGTGATGGACTTGCTCAAGCATCCGGCGTTTGTCGCCACGGGCCTGAACTACATGCTGGTCTCCATCGTGCGCGGCGGCTGCAACGACTGGGGCCACCTCTACCTCATCCATGATCGGAATCACTCGCATCTCTCACAGGTATGATGGTGGGGGTTTGTCATTTTTTTTTTTTGTCCCTCTCCAAATCTCTCCTGAAAATAAAAGGTAAAAGAAGAGGAAGGGAACATGAAAAACATAAAGAAGAAGGACGAAGAAAGACACATGAAAAACTCTTGGGGGGGGGGTGGGGAAGGCAAAAGAGATGCTTCATGTAACGTATGCATTATATCTGCACCCTTCCATTTTCTCTGTCTTCCCCCCCCCCCTTCCCCACCCCCATCCCCATCCCCTTCCACCCTCTCCTGACCCCACATTGCTGTGTTAAAAATGAAAAAGAAAGGGTATGGTGTATGTTTTTTAAGCACTGAGATTAGTGTTTGCATGAAATTAAGTGTAGTGAAAACTTATTTGAAATTTCTATGAAATTCAGTGTATTGAAAACTGATGTGACAGTGTTTATGTGTACTTGTATTTGCGTGTGTGTGTGTGTGTTTGTGTGTGTGTGTGTGTTTGTGCGTGTGTGTTTGTGTATGAGTGTGTGTGTGTGTATTTGTTGTGTGTGTGTGTGCCATGTGTCTGTGTGTGTGTGTGTTAGAGAGAGAGAGAAGAGAGAGAGAGAGAGAGAGTGAGTGTGTGTGTGTGTGTGTGTGTGTGTGTGTGTGTGTGTGTGTGTAAAAGATGTTAGATGATTGCTAACATTGTATCCATGTCCATACCAGAGTCTACAGTCCTCTGGAGGCACTCGCAAGGGTGAGCGTGTCCGCAGGAGTATCAGCCTGCGTACGCAGAAGAAGAAGAAGAAAGAAGAAGAGTGTTATTCTGTATTTTACAACCATATCAGATAATAGTTTTGTGTCAGTGTCTGTGTTAGTGAAGGGGCTGTATAGGTGGTGGAAAGAGAGGGGTGTGACTGACATTGTGTCTTGTGTCAGTGTGTCATTCTTATTTTACAGGCATGTGACAGTGCTCACACTGTGTCTGTGTCAGTGTGTCATTCTTTATTTTACAGGCATGTGACAGTGCTCACTGTGTCTGTGTCCATATTGGTGTGCTGTCCCTATTTCACAGTCTCTTTCCTAACATTGTGTTTGTATTCTGCTGAACAAATTTAGTAGTGGGGGAAAACAAGTGTAGGCTGACAACTCGTCCGTCATGACATGAATGACTTGGCAAAGATTTCAACAAAAGAAAAAAGGGGTGGAGGAGAGAACAGGTGGGAGAGGGAGTTGTGTTTGAAATCCTTGTAGATGTCGTGTTCCCAGTCTTACAAGCATGCCACGTTGCCGACATTTTGTCTGTGTCCTTATTGGTGTGCTGTTCCCTATTTCACAGTCTCTTTGCTCACATTGTATCTGAAATCCTTGTAGCTGTCTTATTGCCAGTCTTACAAGCATGTCACTTTGCTGACACTTTGTCTGCGTCCTTATTAACCCTTTCAGTCCTAACGTAGGAACTGGCTATGTCACCTTCCCAGCCTGGACTGTTTGCACTGTTCAGTTGAAAAACTAGGGGTGCTTCACACAAACTGTCCATGGAGAGGCACATGAAAAGGGCAAATGGCTGCAAACATACAACTTCTTTTTTTTTTATTGCTGTAGTATTTTGAAGGGAAGGGACATGATGTGACATGTGTGTTGGCACACCTTGCTAAGCCAGGTATCCACCCTCCAAGTTTCTCTATACTTTAGGAGTGGTGGTCTTTCTTCCAAAAGCTCCTTAACAACACAGATTCAGATTCAGATTCAGAAAACTTTATTATCTCTCATTACAAGAGAAATTACATTGTGACCGCTGCCCTAAAAGTTAAGACATACATATTTATAGTTACAAACGTGACACTGAAAATTAAGATTACTATCAAACAATAAAACATGCGTGTAACACCAAAATGGGAATTTCAGTCTTTCTCCTTTTTGGTAGTGGAAATAAAGCATGCACTCAGCCACTCATAATTATATATACATAAATGTGTGCATGTATGTGAGAGAGAGAGAGAGAGAGAGAGAGAGAGAGAGAGAGAAAAAGAGAGAGGGTTGAGAACCCAGCGTCTTTCCTTCACACCATGAAAAAAAAAAAGCTGACCATGCACTTCTAACTGTGCTTATACTACTGTAATGGCTCCCTCAGAAAACAAAGAAGCTGACAATACACTTCTAGCCGTGCTTATACTGCTGTAACTGGCTCCCTCAGAAAACAAAGAAGCTGACAATGCACTTGTAGCTGTGTGCATACCACACTGTAACTGGGTCCTTCAGAAAACAAAGAAGTTGACAACACATGTGTAGCCATGCTTTTACTACTGTAACTGGCTTCCTCAGAAAACAAAAAAAGCTAGAAAGTGAGACATGTGCTGATGATGGAGGCAGTAATTTGATGTTATTTGTTGGTGAGAAAGTTTTCCATTCCTGAATATAACAGGCTTAAGCAGCCTGAGTGGATGGTCTCCAGGGTCAAGAGAGCTGCTGCTTGGTTGGAAAACCCCTCCTGTTGCTAGCGTGTCCTGATACCAGACATGCCATCAGGCGTAGGGTCTTCTTGAGGTGATGTTCCATCTGAGGATGACTGGGAAGCCTCAGCAGTTTCCTGCCTCTCAGTGGTGCTGGCTTTCTCACCAACACCGATATCAGCACTGGCCACCACACCTGTGTCAGCCAGCAGGGCACCACTGTCACACCTGTGTCAGCCAGCAGGGCACCACTGTCACACCTGTGTCAGCCAGCAGGGCACCACTGTCACAGCTGTGTCAGCCAGCAGGGCACCTCTGTCACACCTGTGTCAGCCAGCAGGGCACCACTGTCACAGCTGTGTCAGCCAGCAGGGCACCTCTGTCACACCCTGTGTCAGCCAGCAGGGCACCACTGTCACACCTGTGTCAGCCAGCAGGGCACCTCTGTCACACCTGTGTCAGCCAGCAGGGCACCACTGTCACACCTGTGTCAGCCAGCAGGACACCACTGTCACACCTGTGTCAGCCAGCAGGGCACCTCTGTCACACCTGTGTCAGCCAGCAGGGCACCACTATCTCACCTGTGTCGGTCAGCAGGGCACCACTATCTCACCTGTGTCGGTCAGCAGGGCACCACTATCTCACACCTGTGTCGGTCAGCAGGGCACCTCTATCTCACCTGTGCAGCGGTCTTTCTGGATTTTCTGTAGCACATGGGTGATGATACTGGAAGATGGAAATGCATCAAATTTAAAACTAGTCCACACGAAAGAGAAAGCATCTATTGCATGTGCCTATGGATCAGGTCTACTAGGAGCTGCATGTTTAACCAGGATGCAAAGAGATCAGTGCCAGGCTGCCTGCAGGGCATTCAGGGATTGTTTCAGTGCCATCTGGTCTACATCCTGCTGTATAGTCCAAGACTCTGCCTCTGCTACAGTGTTACATTTACCAGCAATTTGAGCTGCAGACAGAAAGATGATGGTATCAGTACACCAACCCCAGATACTGTGAGTGATGCTGTTACATGGGTCTGAATGACTGACGCCCACGCATGCAACAGCTGTTGTTTTATCCTATTATTCATCAAAATATGTACATACTTGCCACACAATTATGGCTGGAGGCTCTGTAATGCAAACAAAGTTGCTTTCAGTTCTGAGTAACTTATGGGTGATTTAGCTTCCTCAGGGCAACCATGCCCCTCCTGAACGACCCCCATTACACTCACATCCCCAGCCTGACAAGCCGGCATCAGAGGTGGTCAGAAGTGCTGGGTCCTTTAAACAACATCACAGCATGCCTCAGCAACATTGTTGATCCACCATTGTCATTCAGCCTTAGCTGAAGCAGGCAACGTTACATATTTGTCAGAATCACCCAGTTCGACTCATAGAGTGCTCTTTTTATCTGCCTCAAGACTGCGGTAGTGCAGTGGTCCAAACATCACAGCTGAAAATGAAGCAACAGTTTTTTTTTTCTTTCACTGCAAACAGTTGTCTGGCTGTCCGCTGTTCTTTCCCAAGCGCCTCTGTGGTGCATGCCAGAAGATCCTGTGTTCTGTCGTCAGTTAATGTCACCTTCATTGACGCTGAGTCAGTCTGCACTCCCAAATGTTGAATGTGTTGTGTAGGTTCCAAGCCTGACTCTTCAGGGTGTATGATAAACCCATGAGAATGCAGCACTGGCAATGCTCCAGTCACATTGTCAACACATGCACCAGATGTAGGACTAATGAGAAGAGAATCAACAATGAAAGATGTAGACACATGTCCCTTGCCTCTCAGCGAGGCAAGAACTGGTATTTAGTAACCGTGGTGTGGTTTCCATCCTTTTGGGGGCATGTGAAAACTGGATTCATGTATTACACCTGTTTAAGAAGCATGTCATAGTGCTAACATTGTGCCTGTGTCCTGTCAATGGAAAAATGGGAAAGGCTTTTCCAGGGCTGGAAAAGTCTTGGAAAATTTGCTTTTACCCAGCAGGTTTGGAAAAGTCATGAAATTTCCAGAGCTCCGTCATGAACGTTCAAGTCATGAACTGAAACAAAATTATTTACATCAAATTTCGGAAAAGGTTGATGTCGATTTGCCACCCCGTCAACACTCGCGCATCCGAACTGCAGAATTATTTATTTTGCCGTCCGAGTAGTCTCCCTTGTGTCGAGTGCGCATGTGCGCAATTTTCCAGCCCCAACTTCCGTTCTATGATTTTTTCTCAATCGTTTGCGCCTGCACGGCAAGAATTTAAAAAATGGGAAAGTGTGTATTCAGCCAAGCGTGGTTGACCAATAGCCAGTACCAGAACTGGATCGAAAAAAGCATCGGACGGCAATAGATTTCGAGCCAAATTTGTGTCAAAGACCTGCTTAAGTCTGCTGATGAGTTTGCTGAGAAAGCAGAAAGAACACAAAACTTCACCTTCATAGCAAAGTCAAATGCTCTCCGTAGATCTGCTAAGGACAAGGCAGCTGAAGTTTCTGTTCTTGAGGCCCAGATAAATGAGAAGTCGAAGAAATCAAAAAGTAGAACTGGGATAGGATACATTTTCAGGTGTGAGTGGGATTGTGTCAATTTTACATTACACCAGGGTTCGTACGCCCCTTGAAGACCCTTGAAAACCCTTTAAATTTCAACTGGGTCAAAAAGACCCTTGAAAACTGCAGATATCCCTACCATCCTTGAAATCCCCTTAAAAATCGTTTTCGGACCAAAACTGACCGTAACATTTGAAGACGAATCGGAGAACAAACGCGAACGAGACTTCGGACATCGATTTTCGCCTCTCGAATCGTGTTGCGTGTCGTCTGCTTTTCAAGCAAAGGGAAGCAATTCAATAGTCGGTTATCGTTTGCGCATGCGCAGTTCGACTTCCGACAAAGGGCGCCATGCTCTATCATCTTCGGCGAAGTCCGATACTGTTGCGTCTGTCATCATGCCAAAGGGAAATTACGCATTTGATCCGTTGTGGCTACAGAAGGAAGAATATCGAAGCTGGATCACTGAATGCAGAGACAACAAACATGCGTTTTTCTGTAAAGTGTGCAAAAAGACCCGTTGATGTTGATGTTCGGACAATGGGCGAATCGGCGGTTGCAAATCACGGAAAGAGGAAAAAATATACGTGGAATTGGATAAAGCGAGTAGGCCGTCGTAGTAGTCTTACGGACTTCGTCGGCAATCATCAAATTCATCAAATCGGGTCAGACCCTTTCCTCAGTAAGAATCGTCAGCCAGTCCACAATAACAGCAAGTGGGACAGATGTGTTGAAATCTGAAGTGTTGTGGACGATTCATGCCATCAACAATCATAACAGTTTCCGATCTGCTGAAGACAACGCGAAACTGTTTGCAGCAATGTTTCCATATTCCTCGATTGCGACGAACTATCGGTGTGGGGAAACCAAAAGTAGATATCTTGCAACTTTTGGCATTGCTCCTTTTTTCTGTCAGAACTGAAAAAAGAGTGAGATCACAGACTGAATCTTCAAATCAATCGTCACGTCGTCTCCAAAGACTTTAAGTGACTCATTTAAGTGCGCGTTTGTAAAAAAAAAAGAAAAAGAAAAACCCTACTTTCTTGTTCAAAAAGACAACATTCATACCACCCCCCCCCTAGCTACCTACCTACCAGCTAGCCTACACACACACACACACACACACACACACACACACACACACACACACACACACACACACACACACAACACACAACAAAAAAAAAAAAATCATTATCTATTCACTTAATTGTTTTGTTATTACAGTTACTTTCATTTTATTCATCTAGTTATTATAATTACTACCACTATCATTATTATCATTACTATCCCTTCTATCTATCTATCTATCTATCTATCTATCTATCTATATCTATATATATATATATATATATATATATATCCCCCCCCCCCCCCCCCCCCCCCCCCTACCCCCCTTACTTAGCATTATTATCAATCCACCTTAACCACAACCATCACAAAATATATCACACCACCCCACTAAACCAGCTACACAACCCCATCATTTCACTCCCCCCCCCCCCCCCCCCCCCCCCCTTTTTTTTTTTTTTTTTCCTCCCATAATCCCCTCTGTCGTTTCCGTCTGGCGGCCATTCTCCTACCACATGGACAGATAAATCTTCGTTCTTTGTACTGTCCTAAATGTTAAATGTTTTTTTTTTTCCCCCTGAAGAAGATCCAAGAGGTCGAATTGCATTGTGTCTTGTCCTGTGCTTTGTTTGTCAATGTCCTTGGCGGTAACTAACCCCCTCTCTTTCTAAATTTTGCTTCATTCTCCGCCATCAGTCACTCCATTTTTGAAACAACAAAAAAAAAAGTTAAGTGTGGAGCTGCAGGAAGGCTACCCACATTTGCCTTTTAAAAGGGGGTTACCCTGCTCCCTATCCTGCCCAGAACAAGCATTAGGCTAGTCCAGGCCCGCCAACCATTCACACACACTCCACACGACAGCACATACAGTGGCTGTATTTTAAAAGTAAAGTTTGCTGAGCTCCCTCCTGAAATGTGCTAGAGAGGAGGCCTCGGCTGCAATGAATATGTCATGCTTTTTGATGAATCATTGAGCAAGGACTGAAAAACAGAAGCAGCTGGACATTCATGTCGGATACTGGTCCGGGAAAGCAGATTGAAAGTTTTCTTTTTCTGATTTCTCAATTTCTGTATAAAGACTTCATTTTTTATTTTTTTTTATATACATGATATTGAGCGTGGAAAAGACTACAGAAGTGTAATCACCTTATCATCATGGCTGGATTACATGTGTAAGGTTATTATTCACTCTTTTTTTTCAATTGTACGGCTAAATTTGCCCCTTAAAAATTAAAATATCCCCTTTAGAAACCCTTGAAAAGCCCTTGAATTTTTTTTCCTGTGAAGAAGTGGGAACCCTGTTACATCTAAATGGCTACTCTTTGCATGGTAAAGGAACTGTGACTGTTAAATGATACTGTGATTCAAGTGCTGGCAGTGTGAACAAAGAAGAGGAAACTGGAAATTTGTGTGAAAGACCTGCTTAAGTCTGATAAATAAGAAAGTGGAAGAAATCAAAAAGTAAAACTGGGATCAAGATACATTTTCAGGTGTGAGTAGAATTGTGTAAATTTTAAATTACATTTAATGGTAAAGGAACTATGACTGTAAATGATGGGTGTGTGATTGGTAAGTGAATTGTTCATTCTGTTGTGTTCACTTGCATTTGTGTGTGTATCATTTTTGAGTGTATGTGTGTGTGTGTGTATATGTGTGTGTGTGTGTGTGTGTGTGTGTGTGTGTGTGTGTGTGTGTGTGTGTGTGTGTGTGTGTGAGTGAAGCGCGCATATATAATATGAAGGTTGAGGGGTGAGTGGGAGGTGAGATGGGGGTGGGTTTAGTCCTGGATTTTGGTCATGGAAAAATGTGATTCCTCACCGTGGCATGGGGGATGTCTTCATGCTGTCATTCCCAGTTTGTGTGTATGTGTGTGTGTGTGTGTGTGTAAGTTTGTTTTTGTTTTGTTTTTTTAACACTTTTGTAAAGACTATGTCATCTGTTTTGGGATAGGTTGGGGGAATGGCATTGGAGGGAGGGTAGGGATAGGTTGGGGGCATGGAATGGGAGGGAGGGTAGGGATAGGTTGGGAGAATGGCATTGGAAAGAGGGTAGGGATAGGGTTGGGGGAATGGCTTTGGAGGGAGGGTAGGGGATAGGTTGGTAGAATGGCTTTGGAGGGTAGGGGGTAGGTTGGGGGAATGGAATGGGAGGGAGGGTAGGGGATAGGTTGGGGGAATGGCTTTGGAGGGAGGGTAGGGGGTAGGTTGGGGGAATGGCATTGGAGGGAGGGTAGGCGATAGGTTGGGGGAATGGCTTTGGTGGGAGGGTAGGGGGTAGGTTGGGGGAATGGCATTGGAGGGAGGGTAGGGGATAGGTTGGGGGAATGGCATTGGAGGGAGGGTAGGGGGTAGGTTGGGGGAATGGAATGGGAGGGAGGGTAGGGGATAGGTTGGGGGAATGGCTTTGGTGGGAGGGTAGGGGGTAGTAGGTAGGTTGGGGGAATGGCATTGGAGGGAGGGTAGGGGATAGGTTGGGGGAATGGCATTGGAGGGAGGGTAGGGGGTAGGTTGGGGGAATGGAATGGGAGGGAGGGTAGGGGATAGGTTGGGGGATGGCTTTGGTGGGAGGGTAGGGGATAGGTTGGGGGAATGGCATTGGAGGGAGGGTAGGGGATAGGTTGGGGGAATGGCTTTGGTGGGAGGGTAGGGGGTAGGTTGGGGGGATGGCTTTGGAGGGAGGGTAGGGGGTAGGTTGGGAGAATGCATTTGGAGGGAGGGTAGGGGATAGGTTGGGGGGGGAATGGCATTGGAGGGAGGGTAGGGGGTAGGTGGGGGAATGGCATTGGAGGGAGGGTAGGGGGTAGGGTGGGGGAATGGCTTTGGAGGGAGGGTAGGGGGTAGGTTGGGGGAATGGCATTGGTGGGAAGGTAGGGGATAGGTTTGGGGGAATGGCATTGGTGGGAGGGTAGGGATAGGTTGGGGGAATGGCATTGGAGGGAGGGTAGGGGATAGGTTGGGGGAATGGCATTGGAGGGAGGGTAGGGGATAGGTTGGGGGAATGGCATTGGAGGCAGAGTGTGGGAACAATGAAGGAGGTCTGTCCTCCGTGAAGAAAAAAGAAAAAGAAACACCCAAAGGTGCTGGGGAGGACCCAGAGAAACATCGTCTTTACCTGCCTTTAGAGCAGTCCTGTACCACCCTTGGAGGCCTGCGCTGTGTTGACAATGGGTACAGGCACGCGCAGGACACTCCATTAAGATATCAAGGGACATAACTGCTCCTGAACAGAGGTAAATCGGACTACAGGATGCAACTCATAACAGCCTTAAAGTAGCATCCCCATGGGTGTATTAGCCCGTATTTCATGACTGCAGAACCACTGGCTGGCGAAAAACACCACCCTCCAGCTGTCGAGCACACCCCACAGACCCAACCACCCCTGCCCACGGACAGATGAAGACAGTGCCACTCCAGACACAGCCAAGCTTTCGCCATGCGGTCTTATGACATAGTCATAGTGACATAGTCCAGAAGCAAGTGCTGTTTTGGTGGCATCAGTGCTTTTTGTCAAATACTCATGCACCAGCCGCACTTTATCTTTAGCACAGCACAGTCTGCTGTTTGTAAGTTACTGGGGTGTGGTGTATAGCTTTGCAGGCTTGGTTATTGCTGGTTCATATTTCATCTGGGACATATTCATGGGATTTTTTTTTTTTTTTAACCACAACCAGCTCTTACTTACCAGAGCTGAGGACTTAGGTGGGAAAACTGGAAAACTTTACAAAGCGTCATTCACCCCAGCTGTGCTCTCTGGCTGTGATGTTCAAATTTGCGGGCCAGCATGGCAGTGTCTTTGTTTCAGGCCTTGTTGATGCTGGGAGAGACTAGTGAAGAACTGTACAGTACAGTCCTGTCGTGTGTTCTCAGAGCAAAGTGGACCTCCACAGCGTTATTTCCATCATCCTTGCCCTCATTTCATCATCGTGAAAGTCTCACTTCATGCCCTGCTGTGACGATGGCCTCAGTGTAGATCTGAACTACAGGTCCATGCCTGCGGTAAAGATCGTGGACTGTTATTGGATGAACGTGGTGATGATCTTTTCCTGGATGGGACACTTGCTCACTCTGGCTGCACTGTTAAGCAGCTTACATCAGTAGGAGTCTCAAAAGATGTGTGCATGTGATTGGTCAGAACAGACACCATGAAACATTACTGGAGAAACAATCAGCATTGCAGTGTGCCGTCTGTTGGGTTTCCTGACCATTGTCTGACATCAAGTTTTGTCTGTAGACTGTTGGCTCTGGTTTCCTTACCATTGTCTGACATTGAGTTTTGTCTATAGACTGTTGGCTCTTGGTTTCCTAAACATTTCTTAAATAAATGTTGCAAACCGCCAAGAGAAACATGGACAAATGAGTCCCAAGACAAAAAACACGATGCATTTCAGCCTCTTAGGTCTTCTTCAGGCAAGACACAAACAAATAGGACAATGAAAATGAATGAATTCTTCACTTAGCTTAGATGTCTTCAGCGCAAGGTAGGCAGGCGTTGAATGAAAACAAGGCTGTTAGAAGGGAGATAATGTGTGAGTCAAGGTAGTAATGATGATAATTATATTACTGATAGGAATACTAATAAACATTGTCTGACATTGAGTTTTGTCTATAGACTGTTGGCTCTTGGTTTCCTGATCGTTGTCTGACATTGAGTTTTGTCTGTGGACTGTTGGCTCTTGGTTTCCTGACCATTGTTTGACATTGAGTTTTGTCTGTAGACTGTGGGCTCTTGGTTTCCTGACCATTGTCTGACATGGAGATTTGTCTGTGGACTGTGGGCTCTTGGTTTCCTGACCATTGTCTGACATAGAGATTTGTCTATGGACTGTTGGCTCTGGTTTTCTGACCATTGTTTTTGAGTTTTGTCTATAGACTGTTGGCTCTTGGTTTTTCCTGACCATTGTCTGACATGGAGGTTTGTCTATGGACTGTTGGCTCTTGGTTTACAGCATGACAAGCAGGACTGGGCTGTGTTGGGGGAGAGAGAGAATGGGCAGCTTAGGAATAATGGCTTTGAGAATGGGGAGGGAACATGAGATAAGACACCCTGAGAAAAAGAGGAGTTATTTCATCTTGATCAAACTCACAGCGCTTAGAAAGGCAAAGAAAAAAGAAAAAAAAAAAAAAAAAAAAAAAAACGAACTCTCAAAAACGCATCCACTTCCCTTCTCACAAGCAAATTGAGAAACTGGCATGTCACTGACCCACTCATTATATACACACATGCACGCTTCTACACAGACCTGATGTTGTTGCAGATGTGCATGCACCTTCAGTTTAAAAAAGACAGATGCTGCTGGTCAGTGAGGATGAAAGCATACTTCACCAGATGGCAGTTGAGCCTTTTGGAAAGTGTGTGTGCATGTGTGTACAGGAATGCATGCAATGAGTCTGTGTTCTGTTCTCTTTTTTTTGTGTGTGTAAATCAGCTTTTGCAGCTGTGTGTTTCAGAAGAGATTGCAGTACAACCCACGGCAGCTGGTGATCTTGTGTTGTACAGTGGTGCAGTCAACGGCCATATTTCTCTTCCTGACAGTCATCGGGGACAATTCTTCTAACGTTGGTCCATTTTGTTTCTTATTCTCTTTCTTTCAGTCCTTGTTTGTTTGTTGGTTTTGTGCATGTGTAATGTGTGTGTGTAATGTGTGTGTGTGTGTGAGTGTGGGTGTGTATGTCTATTGTGCATGTATATGGGTGCTGGCTTTTGTGTGATGTGCATGTAAGCGCTTACACATCATGTTGTTTAATGTTTTGAAAGGTGAGATTGTCATTATTTTTTTGTTTGTCATGATTTTTTTTGTTTGGTGTGAGGTAAATGGTGAAGCAGAGTTGCATTTTAGCAGATGGGAGTGGAGTGTGCTGTTGTGTGATGTAGCGTAGATCAGAAAAGGGGAATGTGGTGTCCTGATGTGTAACGCAGTGCAGGTTTGCACGTTGTAGTGTGGTGTAGCTCAGCACAGTGTTGTATAATGTAATGTAGCTTGGCCCAGTATAGTAAACTGTAATTTAGTGTAGCTTAGATTATTCAAGTTTTCTGATGACCCAACATGGACTTTCTTTACTCCAGAGATCCAGTTTGATTTAGCCTTGGACTGTAAAGATCACACTAGCTCCTTGGTGTACAAATCCTTTTTTGCAAAACTATGTTCAAGTTTCCATCCTTCACAAGAATTTTCACCGACAGTTCCAAATCTGAGGAGGGGTTGCCTCTGCTGTGTATTGTGCAACAGGTCCTCAGAGATGTTCTAAACGCATTCCTACTGACAGCTCCATCTACACTGCTGAGTTGACAGCCTTGGTCCTGGCTCCTGAAATGATTTCTAAATCTAAACATAAAGATTTTCTCATTTTGTTGGACTCCCTTTCTGCTTTGGAGGCCATTGCCGGGCATAACCTCAAGCACCCTCAACTGCTGAAGTTCTTCGAACTGCACACCTCTCTGAAATCAGGTGATACAACATAGCTTTTGCTTGGGTTCCCAGCCATGTGGGCATTCGAGACAATGAAATGGTTGATCAGCTTGCCAAGAGTGCCACAAAGAAAGAGTTGAGCAGATTATCTATCCCTCACACTAATCTGAAACCCAGGCTGATGTCAAAGACTTCTGTCAAGAGGAAGGGGAGTCACAGACAGATAACAAATTATTCAAATCCATCCAAACCTGAAAGAGATTTTACCATGTTCTCGAGGCTGCTGTAAAGAAGAAACAGTGGTGTGCGGTTTGCATTCAGGCCACTCCTTTACACCCATTCTCATCTTTTAAAAGGTGAAGAAGCTCCGTGGTGCATTCCATGTCATGTACCACTCACAGTGAAACATGTTTCTTTTAGAGTGTTGGGACTTGCATGACGTGAGACATAAACTCTTTACAGCAGACTCCGTGAAAACCTTGTTCAGAGATGTCCCACCTGATGTGATCTTTGAATTTCTGAGGGAGATTAACATTTCTCATCTGATCTAAGATTTTTATGGAGGACAGATTTTAACAAAATTTCTGGTGTGTTTTTGGAATGTGTGTTTTAAAGAGTTGTGTGAATGAGTTGTTTTTGTTTTTTTTAGTAACCTGTGAGTTAACTTCAAGGCATTGACAGCCCAGATATGTCCCTTTGTGGTCGGCTGGGCTTTAAACAACATTACCTTACCTAGCTTAGATTAGCACAATGCAGTACAATGTAATGTTGTGTAATAAAACAGTGTGGTTTAATGTCATGTAGTTGCGTGTAGTGTCACACAATTATGTGGAGTGCACCATTGCATAATACAGTGTAGCGTAGCACAGTGCAGTGCAAGGCAGTGTAGCGTTGTACTGAGAAATGTAGCCTAGTGTAATGCAGTGTAGGGTGTAAATGTCTGACTGCAGTACAAGAGCATGTAGTGTTGTGTAGTTTAGCTTAGTGTATTATGATATAACACAGTGCGACACATTGCAGCAGAGTGTAATATAAAATTGATGCAGTAGAAAGTTGCACGACATTTTGAGCTGGTGAGTAGCATGGCACGGAATGCAGGAGGCTCTGGCATCATAACACAAGACAGATCAACTGTTTTGTCTGATCTGCTTCAGCTGCTGATCTGCCTGGTTGGATTTTGCCTTGGCTTTGGCGTGTACGGAGCCATCGCCTTGTTTGGTGTGGTGGCCATGGAGTCGGCTGTTGAAAAGCTGGCTGGAACGGCCCACTCCATCGTTGCCTTCGCTGCCTGTGGTGAGTACGAAAAACTGGCTGGAACTGCCCACTCCATCATTGCCTTCGCTGCCTGTGGTGTGTAGGAAAACTTGCTGGGTGTCTTGTGTTACAGCATGATCAGTAAATGGAATGAACTTGAAAAGTATGAGGGCAAAGTGCCGACCCTGGTTTATGCTGAATGTTTTGGAGATAGGGTTGGCTTACTGTGTGTGTGTGTGTGTGTGTGTGTGTGTGTGTGTGTGTGTGTGTGTGTGTCTGTGTGTGTGTCTGTGTGTTTTAATTAACGAGTGTTTTAATTCAAGATCCTGAGACTGACAATCCATTATGACCATGTGGCTATTGACATGTTCATCTCTCTGTCTTGTTCACACACATACCACACACACACACACACACACACACACACACACACACACACACACACACACACACACACACACACACACTGAAACAGGCATATAAAGTTTCCTATCTCCTTTTGTACACACTGTAATAATTGGATAAGTGTGGGAGGGGAGGATGGGGAAAAGGAGGGGAGGGAGAGGTAAAGGTCAGGCACGGAGTAGGAAAGGTTTGCATGGATTGTACACAAACGATTGAACGCATTATTTATTTTCTGTTTTGAACAGTATGTTACAAAATGTACCTTTTTCTCTGTGTGTGTGTGTGTGTGTGTGTTTTTTTATAATTATAACAAAAAATGAATTGCATAACATCCGCTTGTCTGATTTTATTAAAGAGGATGGAGATGTTATTGAGATATTTTCTTGTTGTCAAACACTGTACTACGAGTGCTGGAAGGAATTAGGAAAACAAAGGCATGCAGAAAAACAGAGAGAGAGAGAGAGAGAGAGAGAGAGAGAGAGAGAGAGAGAGAGAGAGAGAGAGGAGAGAGAGAGAGAGAGAGAGAATACAGAGAGAACACTGATCCAGACCTGTTGGTCACTGTTGTGTGTGGTCACTGTGTGTTGGTCACTGTGTGTTGGTCACTGTGTGTTGGTCACTATTTTGTTGGTCACTATTGTGTTGGTCAATGTGTGTTGGTCAATGCGTGTTGGTCAGTGTGTGTTGCAGTGGGCATGGTGCTGTCACTGACATTGATCCAGACCTGTTGGTCACTGTGTGTTGGTCACTGTGTGTTGGTCACTGTGTGTTGGTCACTGTGTGTTTGTTGGTCACTGTGTGTTGGTCAGTGTGTTGGTCACTGTGTGTTGGTCACTGTGTGTTGGTCACTGTGTGTTTGTTGGTCACTGTGTTGGTCACTGTGTGTCGGTCACTGTGTGTCGGTCACTGTGTGTTGGTCACTGTGTGTTGGTCACTGTGTTGGTCACTGTGTGTTTGTTGGTCACTGTGTGTCGGTCACTGTGTGTTGGTCACTGTGTGTCGGTCACTGTGTGTCGGTCACTGTGTGTCGGTCACTGTGTTGGTCACTGTGTGTTGGTCACTGTGTGTTGGTCACTGTGTTGGGTCACTGTGTGTTTGTTGGTCACTGTGTGTCGGTCACTGTGTGTTGGTCACTGTGTGTCGGTCACTGTGTGTTGGTCACTGTGTGTCGGTCACTGTGTGTCGGTCACTGTGTGTCGGTCACTGTGTGTCGGTCACTGTGTGTTGGTCACTGTGTGTCGGTCACTGTGTGTTGGTCACTGTGTGTCGGTCACTGTGTGTCGGTCACTGTGTGTCGGTCACTGTGTTGGTCACTGTGTGTCGGTCACTGTGTGTCGGTCACTGTGTGTCGGTCACTGTGTTGGTCACTGTGTGTCGGTCACTGTGTGTCGGTCACTGTGTGTCGGTCACTGTGTGTCGGTCACTGTGTGTCGGTCACTGTGTGTTGGTCACTGTGTGTCGGTCACTGTGTGTTGGTCACTGTGTGTTGGTCACTGTGTGTCGGTCACTGTGTGTTGCAGTGGGCATGGTGCTAGCAGGTTTCCCCGCTCAGCGTTGTGGCCCAGGGAGTACAGCTGGCACGCCACCTTCTGTATAGTTCAGCTCTGGCCCTAGCCACCACCGGCCTCTCCGTCTTCTCTGTCCTTCACTCCACCACACCCTCCAAGTCAGCGACTGCAGCACATTCTGATTGATGCTGTATTCATTTGAGTTAAAAAAAAAAAAAAAAATGAAAGAAATAAACAAACAGGGAGAAAGGAAAGAAAAAGTTTAGAGTAGTAAGCAAACAAAACTAAACAAAACCCCAAATCCAATTTTTTTTTTTTTTTAACCTTTAATCTGTCATTTTCCAAACCATCTCCACCATACCCTCTGTACACCACCCCATCCAGTTCTGTACCATTCCACCCAAATCTGTCACAACCTGCCATACCTTTACGTTTTTTTTTTTGAACCAGTCCCACTCCACCTTATCAGTCTTTATCAGTCCTGGTTGTTGACCTACTTGAATCTCAAAAGACCAATCATCTTAGTGCTCATCCGATGCCTTGTCCACTTACAATGCTGCTCAAGCAGTCATTATGTCCCATTGTTTGAATTATACTAGAGACAAGAGCAAGTTGCTTTCCTGCTGCATTCTTCACATTGTCCTCTCTGTATTGTGCATTACCAACAGCATTTTTTGCTCCAGTCATTCTTGAGAGTGTGACAACATTTCAGAATGTAGCCCAGTTTTGTTGCTAACTGTCATCATCAATCCCTATCTCAACTGGCAGACAGGCATTCCACACCGTCCTCTCTCCCTCATCACCTCCTCCTTCCTCGTAGGATTTGTTCCTATGATTGATTAAATCTTTTTTTTTTTTCTGGACCCCTAACCCTCTCCTTCGCCATCCACAGGGCATCTACCACCATCTACAAGTACAACTCAAACAATGTTGGGGAGATGCAGAGGGCTGCAGAAGGGACTCCAGTGCAATTTTTGCTGCCATTAGCAAGGAAGCGTAGGACTCGACAGGGAGAAAAAGCAAGGAGTGAAAGCCTGTTGTTTACCCAAACAAAACTTCTTCCAAACTATATTGAAAAAAAAAAATCATTTACTTTATTTTATTTGCCACCGTTTCACACACCCTCCCTTTTTTTTTTCCCCCCCCCCCCCCCCCCCCCCTTTTTTTCCCCCCAACCTCCTCTTCCTCTCCCATAAATCCCCTCGTTTCCGTCTGGCGGCCATTTTCAATTTGGAAGTGAACAGGAGAAGCGCAGCTAAGGGCTACATGTTCTTCTTGTCACTGTCCTAACTATTGTGTGTTTTTTGCCTGAAGAAGACCCAAGAGGTCGAAACGCGTTGTGTCTAGTCCTGTACTCTTGTTTATCTGTGGCCTTGGCGATAACTAACCCCTCTCTTTTCAATTTTTTTTTTTTTTTATTCATTTTGTCCATTCCGTATCTTTGCGTTGAACACACATGTTCTTCAGTTTTAATGTTTAACTATGCACACAGATATACAATTAATATCTGCATACATGCACAGATCATCCAAAATGAATGCTCACATTAAGAACATGGTAAGCACTTGCTTTTTAAAAAAAAATTTCATCTGCCTCCTTCACCCCTCCCATTTTTCTTTCATCCTCACTCCACTCCTTCACAACACAACGGTGGATAGCAAGAAAAGAAAAACATGAACAAAAATTTGGTTATGGGTTGACCGTTATTTGTGTGATGCATTTTCTTTCTTTTTTATTCTTGGATTTTTTTAAAACATGGGTGTTTTTTTTTTAACCTTGGTAAAAACTTTAACCTTCAGGTTGTAAACTGGCATTGTAAGCAGAATTGCTATGGTGATCTTATCTTTTTTGTGTGTGGTATTTTGTTGCAAAAAGATGTGATTTTGAAAACATATTTATGTTTGATGAACTGATGATGAGGATGCTGAGAATGAAGCAGAAATTTTTTGGAGTGTGTTTGTGTGAGGATGAACATGTATGTGAAAAAAAAAGGTATGCGTACTGGGGAATCACAAATGGTGCTTAGTTATGGTGATGTTAAACAGTGATGTGTGTTAGGAATCATCTTGTAAATAATTTGAGCATGCTATTTTTTTGTGCCCATCCGCTGTTTGTTCTGGTCAGGGTGAATGTCAAAGAGACAGGGGTCATCAGGGTTATGAACTACATAGACCCATGTCTTGGGGTGAAATGCAGAACTGACATTTGGGGGGATATGCGTCAGTCTTCCTGTTGATCCAGACCTGGAGAAGGAAAAGCTGCAGTGTCCTCCCCATCACCATTGATCCTGTGACTGACTTGTGTAAAGCCATGTCAGTGAGACCCTTTTATCAACTCGTTTTTTGTTAGGTGTTCACTTGGTGTTGACTTTGTTGCCATTCCTGTGACTTGCAGGCCTCATATCCTAGTTGTGGTTTAACATTTATGGACTGATTTCTAAAAGTATTTTTAAGGCTCTGCCGAAAAAAACAGACAAACGAATGACAAAGCATGACTCGTTTCAACCTCTTAGATCTTCTTCAGGCAAGATACACAGCACTCGGGACAACGAAAATGAATGAGCAATCTTGCACCAAATTGGATGCCTCGTTCATTTTCATTGTCCTGCGTGTTGCGTGTCTTGCTGGAGAAGACCTATGAGGTAGAAACGTGTCATGTTTTGTCTTGTGATTCGTTTGTCTACGTTTTTTCGGCAGAGCCTTATAATTATATATCATAAATGCTTTTAAAACTTTGTTTAGATTTCTGCCTGCAGTTGCCTCACTTTGCAACAGTATATGGGGCTAGTCAGCATGTTTCGTGACACGAGACTGAAGCTAAACGGCTAGAAGCATTTGGTGCTGGTGCTTGGTTTAGGTCTGTTACGGACCTACGTTCACAGTCGCTGTGTACGTTTGGCATGGGACGGGCAGCCCACAAAACTAAACAGTAGAAAAGATTTAGACAGCCACAACCTGTCGAGGAATAGTTCCAAATGTAGTCTGCACTGCTTTCACTTTACAGACCAAGTGTGTGAAAGCTTTCATGTGCATTCCATCAGTGTTGGGTTCAGTGCCACTAAGTGCCACATAGGCGTTATGTAGGCTGACACAAAAGGTATGTAGGGACTGTGTATGTAGTGCATAACCAAACTGAACAAGTAGGTAGGATGCTTAAACCAACCTGTTGATTGTGGAACATTTTTCTGCCAGTGACATATGTGGTTTCTTGCCACGGGCAAAAACTGCTTATTTTTCCTTAGATTTGGGACCAAAGCAGCATATACCTTAACAGGCTTCTCTTTCATTTCTCTGTTCTCTTTCACAAATGGGAAGTATCTGAAATTTCATGAAAAGGAACATGAAAGAAATGAATGACCACTGTCAGTTGTTGATTTGGCATGTGAACATGGAGTGACCTCCAGCGTGTCACACATAAAAAATATTCACACTTAGGGGATGAAACTTTTTTTCTTTCTTGCAATTCCGTGCATTCTTAAAAGAAAAAAAAAGACGAAAAGAAAAGAGCAAAAACTTTCACGTCCTAGTCTGTGTTGACAAGATCTAGTTGCAAAGTGAGACGACTGCAGGTGGAAATCTAAACAAAGGAGCCTCATTCAATGCCTTCTTCCTTGCGCTGAAATCTGAAACGATCAAAGGTAAGTGAATTTTCGTTACTTTTTTCGTTTTTTGTTTCACCTGCAGAAGACCTAAGAGGTCGAAACACGTTGTGTTTTGTCTTGTGACTCGTTTGTCCACGTTTCTCTGGGGGGTTCGCTGACATTTATTCAAGATCTGTGTTGACAAGTTTGTTTCCAAATGATACTGACGGTAAGTGCAAGAGACCACAGAATATGTTGCTGGAGTGCTATGTTACATGTGGAGTGCTATGTTACATGTGGAGTGCTATGTTACATGTCAAGTGCTATGCAAAGTTGCCATACTTATGAAATGAAGGTACTATACAGTTGCAGATTTGTTGCATGCTGTTTTGCATTTATAGCATGTTTGTGGTTGCAATCTATGTTGTTGCTGTTGGTTATGCTTAAATAATGCAGAACAATGCATTATTGAGAGACTGTGTGCCTTTTAGGTATGAAAAATGACATATACAAGTGAGAAAAGCATGTTTAATAATATTTTGTCATTGTTACCTGTCCAGACAAGTGCCTTTGTTTCTCTTGGCATTGGTATACCCATATCAGTGAGGGAGCCCAAACAAAGCAAAAAAAAAAAATATGAAGGGAGCTAATTCCAACCTGTTATCCATCTCTTCACTCCCTCAATCCTTCTGAGTGATCTCTCTTGATCAGCTGACATTTTGGCTTGTGAATACTTTTCCATGTATTTCCTTTACATGCATAGGACATTATTTTGGTCTGCTTGTGCCACAATTTTGATGAAAAATTTACGGTGCGCGACATTTTATCATCTGCTATGACCTCTTCATTTTGGCCAGCATGCTTCCTAACATTCTAGAGTTGCTTTTTTTTTTTTTTTTTTTTTTTTTTTTTTTACTCCCTCCTTCATGTTCTTTTGAACATTAGACCAATCTTTTTATCCTTTCATTCACGAAATGCAACTGTGTGTACTTTTTTTTTGGCCAGTGTTGGGAAATACATTCATGTATAAACCTGCATAGCAACATTGATGATGTGTATGAAGTTCCCCTTTAGTGCTGCAACTTTACTATCTTTTTGAGTGATCTGTGTATTTTGGACATTAGTCCACTCTGTGTTGTTTTATTTAAGGTACCTGTTTGACTGTTGTCCTTAGAGTTTGATGAAGAGGTGAAGTGTTGTCCTTGACAAGGGGACATGTCTCAAGGTGACCGAATTCTAGTGATGATGATAAAGAAAAAAGAAAAAGGAGGAGGAGAGTGTAGTCATGGTGCTCAGACCACATGGAAAAAAGCACTTTTCTGATTGAGGGAAGGAACTAAATCTATGCATCGCTTCAGATTTGCTATGCTTTTTCTGGTATTCGTGTCTTGGGGAGTTGTGTATCACTGAAGTTACTCTGCTGTTCAGGAGGTTACCAGCCACGATTCTAGTCATGATGTCTGGTGGTCCCTATTTCACATGTGTGCACTAAAATATGTGTTCAGAAACACATACCTATTCAGACACTAAAATCCTCTCCCACCTCCCTGTATGGAGGGAAGGTGTGTAGACAGAGAATATTCACAAACCAAAATGTCAACTGGTCAAGGGAGATCACTTGGAAAGATTGAAAGAATGAGGGTGGTTGGCAAGCAACAGGTCAATGGGACTGGCTTGTCCCACCACATGCAAGTGGGTTTCTAGAATTTGATGTATCACTTAGTCCAAAATATATGTTTATAGAATTTGATGTATCACTTAGTCCAAAATATATGTCCATTTTGAGAAATGTAAGAGACGAAGAACAGAGTGAACACTTAAAATAGTCTAGTTTCATATTCCGCTTCTTTTCGTTTAAAATCCATTGCATTTTCAAGATGGAAAAACCCAATGTCCTATTTACAGTCTAGAGGTCAAAAAGGTAATCTTTTTTTTTACAGCTCCAGTGGTGAAAGGGGCTGACCTCATGTCTCCTGGCTGGGAGGTCATGGGTTCGATTACCATCAGAGCCATTTATTTGTGGGATTTTTCTGCCCCGACCGGCTTCTACCCAGAGTTGAGTTTGTTATGGGCTCAA
This sequence comes from Conus betulinus, assembly GCA_016801955.1. Lineage (NCBI taxonomy): Eukaryota > Metazoa > Mollusca > Gastropoda > Neogastropoda > Conidae > Conus > Conus betulinus. The sequence continues at coordinate 46,905 of JADBJO010005585.1, forward strand.
CTGGGACCACACTGTTGAATTTCAGCCATTAAATAGATGCATCTCTGAGAATGTTGCTCAAACTTCCTGACTAACTCTGTAGGCATCTGTATCTTTCTGGCCTGGTTGATGCCTGAATATATTATGAAAATATGTGTAGAGTACAGCCCTGTCACATATTCTGAGACCGGAATGGAAATCTGTAGCATCATCTTCATCATCCTTATCTTAATCAGTCAGCATTAAAATGAGAAAAGTCTCAAAATCCTTTGGCCCTTCATGCCTGGCTCTCATGGTGACTTAGTTTCAATAATCATTTCCCATATTTGGCCTCGGTTTGATTCTGTTGGGGTCACCCAGTAATGGCAAATACATGGGGGGGGGTGTCGTTGGATGGAGAGAGAGCTCACTTATGCCGACTCTGCAACTAAGCAATTATTGTCAGTACGGAGTATGGTAGGTGGTTTCCTGCATGTGTTGGCTCAGAACTGACACCTTTGAACACCATTGAAGTGACTCCGCAGCAGTGCAGTGTCTCCTCCAGGGGTTGCCTGTTGACAACTTAAAATAGACTGCGCCCTGTGGCTTGCCATGGCTGGAGCTGTGTTGGTGGACAGGGGAGGATTGGAATAAGCGTGGGTGCAGTGCCACTGAGGTGGCATAGAAGATGGGGCAGCAAATGAAAAAGGGGTAACCTTTTCAAAAGTTCAGACATTGTTGTTGTCCATGTGCTCCAAAGTTAGAAACGTCCTCTGATTGGCAAGCCAGCATTGTATTTCTTTCCAATGGCAAGATTTAGCTCCCTTCTTTTGTTCTTACTTTATTTTGTTTATTTATTCGTTTGTTTATTCTTGTATATCTTAACTCATATGTGCATGTCCATTCCAAGTGGGTGAAAAATTTGGACAGGTGATTGTAAGAACTTATTTAGTACGAAAATTTTCAGAAATGTGTGAGATATCTTGTCAGTTCAGAAGAGGTGAGAAAAATTATTGTTCTTAGAGCACAGAATAGTGAAATAACAATGTGAATCAATCCACTGATGACTTTACAGGGCATTAATCATTATAGTGTGTGTAGAGAAATGTCTGATCATGTATTGATTAACAACAGAGTCTCAGAGATTAACAAGAGAAGTGTGTGAGATACCTTGTCAATTCAGTGGAAGTGAAAAAAAGTGATTGTTCTTAGAGCGCAAAATGGTAAAATAACAATGCGATTCACTCGACTGATGACTTTACAGAACACGTAGTATTATAATGTGTGTGTAGAGAAATGTCTGCCCATTACAACACAGTCTCAGAGATCAATGATTGATTTTATTATCTGTTCATTCTAACAGTATTCACTGGAAAGAAAAAAAAAGTATTAATCAGATGAAGTAAACAATTTTTAATATTACGTGGATGCAATGATGTTAAGTGGGTAATGGAGACATGTTTTTATGTTTCACTGCATTATGTTTTGTTACTTGTTCATGTATAGTGGGTAATGGTGACAGTTAAGACATTTGTTACATTGTACAGCATTATCTTTGTTACTCATTCATGCATAATGAGCATTAAAATACCATAATGTTTTAATGTGCTCTTTTTGTAAACGACTCATTTTCTGGTCAGAACACGGTTCAGGTTCCCATACTTACCTCATCAATAAACGTGAAAGGAAAGCCTAAGGTGCGAAGAAGTGACTGGCAGGTGCCAGAATTGACCATTTCTTTCATGAGTATTAAAAAAAAAATAATGTCAATTATTCGCAGAAAAAAAAACCATGTGACAGATATCAATATTCAGGTGTACATTATTTATTCATGATTTTTACATTTTCTTGGAGTAGGAACTGATGCATGTTTATCAGTGTTTAGGACTGCATGAGATTATATAGGTAGAAAAATCTGTGCTATAAATGTGATGGTTTGTGTAGCATTATGCTCATTTCATACGGTGCATTGGCTTCATTCAGGGTTTGGGAGTGCTTGTTTGTGAATAAAATATGTTTGAAGTTAGAACTTGGTGTTGTTTGTTATCGGTTTTCTTTTTGTGGGCTTATGAATGATATATTATGGTGTATGGCGTATGGGTGATATGTTATGGTGTGAGGCAACATCGTTGTTCTGAGAAAGTCTTTTCTCTCTCTCTGTACCTCGTCTTGAACTACGAGGTTCACCATCTGTAAGATTATTGCTCATGTTACTGTTTTTATCCCATAAGTAAGGTAACTGCATTCTGTTTTCAGAATGATGTGTAAACATGACATCAGTGTGTGAGCGTGTGTATTTTTTTTTTTTTTTTTGTTGTCATCCATCCTACCACCACACAATGACCTACTCCTTCTGAGAAAGGTTGAAAAGGGTTTTCATGAGCATCCAAGTTTTTCTGAGATGTGTTTGCACAATCATGAGTAAAATTGCTTTCCATTTTTCTTTCTTTCTTTTTTTTTTTTCTGTGTGTTTTTAATTGTGTGTGTGTGTGTGTGTGTGTGTGTGTGAAGGCCTGTCTGGTTTAGTATTGGGTCAAAAGGTTTCCAGTCTGCACTTAGTCAACAGTGAACTAAAAAGACTTTTGAATTTACTTGTTGATGCTGACTGAGAAAAGAATTTAAAATTTCCATTTAATTGTTTCCAACTTACCGTGTTCACTTACACACACACACACACACACACACACACACACACACACACACACACAGGAAACTGAGAGAATATATGAAAATGGAAGTTTCTTTTTATCTGCCCAAAGTGTGTTCACTTCCCATTGTTTGCTGGATTCTGCGCCAAGTGACTATGAAGTATGCTAACTATCCATAAAGGTTAATTTCTACGTATTTGTTCTTGGGGTTTATGTAAAAAATTTCTTTTTTGTTTGTAAGTCAACAACATGAACCCTGCAGTGTGCAGTCGGCTTGGCTTTTGGAAAGAAAATAAACTAACTTGTTGCCATGGATTCTTTTGAAATGCACAAAGTGCTTGTGGCAGCAGTCGAAGTTTAAGAGAACAGAAGGCCAATCTGGCCGTTGGTATGGATGACACGTTACACATAGCATGCACCTTGTGTGACAAATGGAAAGAATGAAGTAAGGAAACTGAGTGAGTGATATTGACTGGATGACGCGGAAACGATTGAATGAAGCGCCAGCTGGCAGCTTTTCAGTCAGCAGTTCCCAGCTAGGCAGCCCTTTGTGTAAACGTGTGTGGATTGCAGAGTGCTTAGAGCTTGATCTCTAGCCGAGGATAGGTGCTATATAAGTATTCATAATGATACTAATATTTGATCATCCACAAGCCAACCAAACAGACCACCACTGAATGGCTGTTGGAGAAGGGAGGTAAAAAATGTGTATGTGTGCAGATGAAGATCTTTGTCAGGGGAAAGAGCCACGTACTGGGCCATACCTCCACAAACACTTAAGGTACTTGACGGAAGTTTAAGCATGATTTCATAGACAGCAAACAAGTAAGGTAACACTTGCTCCAGTCATGAGATGATTACATGCCCATAACTCCAAACAAATGTTGCACTCGACATAAAATCATCTCGTGGAAATGGTAACACAGTCAGACATAAAATCATCTCACGGAAATGCCAACACAGTCCAAACGAATGGTGCTTACAACACAGCAGAAATGGAACACAGTATGGGTGTGCAGTTATCTCATAAAAGGAGCGGGAATTTTCTCTGTTTGTTTGTTGTTTACTGTTCTCTGCCTCATTTAAGATTTCCTTTCATTATTTCATGAGTTGGTCACGTTCAGGCGTAACATCTGAACTCACCTCAGGTGGTATGACAAACAGGAGGCGGCCATCCCAAAAGAATGGGGAACGAGGGCTTATCTTACACTACACTTAACCACCAGAATGAAAACGCATTAAGATGGGCAGCAGAAATGGCAACATTTATTATTGAACATACTAGACTGATTTGAACTCAAAAGACCGTGAACTCAGTGCCCAAAGTAACTGCACCAACTAGGCACCCTCCATAAAACAATATGGTTATGCTAAAGATGCATGAAATGTAGTGAAAGTAAACCATGTGACTGAGCGGCTTTTTATATTTCTTCATTCAAACACTGCCTTCTGAAGAGTAAAAAACAAACAACAAATGAAAAAAAAAAAAAAATAAAATAATCCATCTATGCAAGTATACACATGAACTGGTAAGAGAGCACTATTCCCTCACACATGAGAATTTTGCATAAAGGCATGTCTGATGTGTTCCTATATTTTGAACTTTCTCCAAAAACCAGTTGGGTTTTCTGTAATCATTTCTTTCATTGCTAGGACGTTTTCTTATAAACACCTTTCTTTTATGTATGAGTGGTATGGCTGAGTGAAACTGTATGTGAATTACTAAAATTGCATGTGACATAACTTTGAAAACAATGAAAAGTCATTAAGATCTCTCCTTGATATTGTAGTTGAATTGTCACTTACGTCAATATGGGGCAGAGTGGGAACAGCAGATCATTAAATCTCTCCAGTCGCACCTGCATATAACTAAAGGGATGCAATCTATCTTCGAGCCCTCTTCAGAGCATGAAACACCAACTTGATCGTCGTTTCCCTTTGTCTCACTAACCGGTGCTCAAATCCCCCGAACAGCATGAACGATCGAGCGGATGATTGTCATACATCTAAAGATTTTAATCGAAACGAGACGAACAAGATCAGATATGTTGTGCATTTACAGGAAGTCATTGCATTTGAGTCCATTGCAGAATGAGGGTGGGGAATTTTGTAGCATAAGAAAATAGAGGGTATATTATACCTAAAATTAACAAATCAAGTTAGAAAAAAAAACAACACAAAGTTGTGATCCAAGTATTTGTTGCCCTTACCACAAAATACAACGAGAGCCCTTCAGACTTGATCTGGTTGCTTGTGCTGGGTAAAATCTTTGTGGACACCATGGAAAGTCGGGAAGCAACACGCCCGCTGATATACAAAGATGGTACGTTGCATGGTGAACTGATATTTTGTATGGTTTTTCTGTCCAGCTCAAATACACACCCTTTCAGCAATTTACGCTATATGAGACGAGAAGGAGGCGATAAGAGAAGGATAAATATTTCAAATATAGCACAGATCGAAGTGGATCATCCCACAATGAAATTGAAAATAAATGAATAAATAAATAAAGCTAGCCACTGCAGAATGCAGTTGGAAACTGGACTATCTCGTAAAACCCCTTATATTAAATACGAGCATCAAGCTGCAGCCGCTCGAACTTATAATTACATTTCTTAAACATTTTTAGACACCCCTTACATCCCTCTCCCCAAAAATGTGATTCGCACCTGGATCCATATGTGATACACACCATCTCCAAGGCCTTAGCTAAGCCATTTCTGTGCACGCTGGACAGAATAAAACTGATGAATAAATAAATGTAACAAAAGTAAATGATAGTGGGAAAAATAGATTCATGGACAAGACCAAAATGGGTTCTGAGCCTACATGCTAGCCAGGCCGTGGACACCGTAATTATGACAGAAAAAGGTTCACTGGAGAAGAGAGAGAGGGGGGGGGGGGGGGGGGGGGGGGGGGGGGGGGGGGGGGGGGTGGGGGGGGGGGACTGGGACAGACACTGACCTCATTCAGTTGATGCGTTCGACGTGAACACGGTTTCAGTCTGTGGTCATGGACGTTTCTGAGAAGAAAGTGTTATTGTGGATAGTCACAGCGACAGGGAAGACATTGGCAGTGTTGGCTGCGATGTCTTCTACTGCTGGAGGGCAGAGGCTTTGGCTGGAGACACGTCAATCCATGCCAATGGAGCATGCATTTGTAGAGCATGATGTCGAATCTGGAGGCACGACGCGACGTCGTTCCTCGGGCGAGCTGAAGGTCATCTGAATATGGAACACTTACCGAAAGAGACATTGTAATGTGATGAGATGATGAATGGATATAACAACAAACATGAAACGACATGGCACGTCACATAACATAATGTGGCATCGCATACATTGTGATGTGACGATCACATGCCATAATGTGATATGACATGGTATGCCGTGAGGCCTCACTTGACGTCACATGGTATGGTATGACTGCAAAAATGAAAGAATGCATGTATTTAGCTGAACATAGGCCGAGGAGGGGTGGGGGGGGGGGGGGGGGGTAGAAGGGGGAGTGAGACAATGCCCTGGAAACGCAGACGTGGGGGAACGAAGACCCAGAAAAACAAAAAGGAGGAAAAATTGACCTGGTAGAACACACACCTTTGGGAAACTTAGATCTTGGGGAACACAGGCCTGAATTACATAAAATTTTGGGGAATATAGACCTTGAGGAATATGGAGATAAACCATGGTCAGCACAATGCTATTAGTTTGCAGACGATGATTTCAGATACAAGAGACGTAACTCTGAGGAACAGGGTGAGACGGAAGTTTTCCACATTTGGGCATTCGAAGCGGCCTGCTCACTGGCCACACATATCCCACGATTTTGCAGAATATTTTGTGTAAGTTATGTTTCATCCTGTTCTTAGTTGCTGAGCTTATGATTTATGTGCCATTTCTGAACAGAGCGGCTTGGAGTTTCTCTTTGAGATCATTTAGCTGAACGGTATCAGTAAAATTCTCCCAAATAGTTGTAGAATCCTCGTTTGCTCCTCCTTCCACCACCCCCATCCATCCGTCGAACTCTCGTCAGTTAAAGATTTGAAATGAAAGAAATAGATAAGTCATTATTCTCCATTTAAATAGTGATATTGATAATAAGATTATGGGCCAAAGGTCTGATCAGTCTATTCACCGATCAGTCTCTCCCTCCCTCTCTCTCTCTCTCTCTCACACACACACACACACACACACACACACACACACACACACACACACACAAGCAAACAGTTTGAAATCACACGAGAAGAAAAAGAATACCCAACTCCAAGATGAAAAAAAGAAGAAGAAGAAAGAAATTTAAAAGAAAAATTCCGACTAAAGAAAAAAGTACAAGGGAGAGGACTCTTTCTGTTTGTTCCTGAAGTTGCAAATGTCAGGATTTTTCCATTGAGGTCTGCTGTCAGTGTTCAGCTCTTATGCACATGTAGCAGAGGCAGGATGAGAAATTCCCAACTAATTTTAGTTGCCCTTGGGACAAGTAGGTAAATGAAATCAATTCAACCTGCCCTCCCTTCTTCCCTCCACCCTCCCTCTCCCCCACACCCTCCTCCCTCTCAAATGTCTTAATTGTCCTCTGTAAGGAAAAAGATTGTTTTATAAAAAAAAAAAAATTGAAAAAAAAAACCCTTCTGGTAAAGCGATGATCACGATATGTCAGCTGTAACTCTTTTAGGCTATGTAGTGCATATTACAGGAAAGAGGATGCAATTATTTGGTAACCGTCAGAACTGGAACCTCCACACAGATGTCACTGAGCAGATCTATCATTTCCACACTGACCACACCAAGCACAGTGTGAACATGAAGTCAAGACATTTCATGTTCATGACACATTTTTTTCTCAGTATGGCAGCTCTCTGGTGGAAGGGTACTGTTCCAGGAAGATCTGGTGGGACTGGGAGGGAGGGGGGGGGGGGGGGGGGGGGGGGGGGGAAGTGAAAAGGGGAGGAGGGAAAAGGAGGTTGGTCAGCACTGAAGCCAACTGCTCAGTTACTTTTGAAAGCTGTTGCTGTGATAGTATAATATCACTCAGCAAAAATGATGCAGCCCTTTCATTTTTATACAAATGTTTGAAAAATGTGTCTCTTGCCTAGAAGTCATGTTGCTGCATTAACCACATGTTCCACAGCAATGATCACCTTTCCCTGGCAGTCGGGCACTGGCGCCGCCTGAAAATGTGCATTGCTGAGAACGATGATTAGTCTGATGAAATATGATCTATAGAAAGAAGCTACACCACAGCTTATGTACTACCACAAAACTTTCATAATGAAAGACAAAGTCAAAAGCTTTTATGAGATTGTTTTGGTGATCATGTAGAAGTTGAAGGTTGTTTCTGTATCGTCATTGTTTTGGTGATCATGTAGAACTTGAAGGTTTTATTTCCGTATTGTCAGTTGTTTTGGTGATCATGTAGAAGCTGAAGGTTGTTTCCGTATTGTCAGTTGTTGTTTTGGTGATCATGTAGAAGCTGAAGGTTGTTTCTGTATCATCAATTGTTTTGGTGATCATGTAGAAGCTGGAGGTTGTTTCTGTATCGTCATTGTTGTTTTGGTGATCATGTAGAAACTGAGGTTGTTTCCGTATTGTCAGTTGTTGTTTTGGTGATCATGTAGAAGCTGGAGGTTGTTTCTGTATCGTCAGTAGTTGTTTTGGTGATCATGTAGAAGCTGGAGGTTGTTTCTGTATCGTTAGTTGTCTGATGTGGAACTTCAGTAAGGTGTATTCAGATGTATGCCTTCCTCTTTCGTTTTTGGCCTGCTTTTTCTTGTTTCCAGTAAATCTGTTCTGTAGTGTCATCAACATCAGTTTACTAGGGGTGCCAAATCCTGTATAAAACAGATGGGTCCAGGGCTCCCTGTTCTGTGTGTTTTTGCATCATACACACAGTAAACTTGCCAAATATGTTTTGGAACTTCAGATGGTTGGTAGTAAAGTAAATGTTTGCAGATGTGTGTGTGTGTGTGTACTTGTTATGTCAATATCATATATATGCGTCCTCTTTGACAGGCTGATGCGAGAGCTTGAATCTCATCAGGAGCTTGCCATTTGACATGCACCCTTCTCAGTAGAACAGCATTTGTCATAATTAACTTTCTCTTTGTGTGCAACATCAATGGCAAATGATTGTTTCCAAGGGGGTCACTCTTACACAAACATACACATTTACACACAGACACAGACAGACACAGACAGACACACACACACACACACACACACACACACACACACACACACACACACACACACACACACACACAGGGGTAAGGTTGTGCCTGAAAGAAAACTGTGGGAAGCACCATGGTCCAGTGATTGTGATGCTGTGAGGGAGCAACAGACACCCAGGTTTTATTGCTTGGTCTGCAAAGTGACCCCTAGGTCAAGTATTAGGGATTGCTATTCTTTTTAGCATCTTACCCCATTTTCGCAGACACATGGTAGTCAGCATTTTGATCACTTTCTCCACTTTATAAACAGGTCAGAACTGCTGTTGAAATATACTAAAACCTGCAGGCAGGTCATATACCTCGTTCCAGTCTTTTGATGCCCCCAAGCTGTGGACGTTGTTACTGGCTATGGTAATTCTGATCATAGGTATTTGTATAATCTCCCATGTGTGTAAAAGTGAAAATGGGTGATGCTCAAATATTGTGACATATGTGCTCTTCATGTGCAGTGCAGTCTGCTTCTTCTTTGTTTTTTTTTTTTTTTTTTTTTTAAATAGAGGAATATACAGTTTATTACTTTGGCAAAATTCATGTCTTTGTCACATCTTTGCAGTTTTTACAACCAGGCCTTGCTGTAATCAACATTTCGTCAATACTTGTTTTACATTGCTTGAAAAGAAATACTAACATTTCATCAGTTTTCAAAGACTTTTTCTAAGCTAGTTGATTCATGGTGATTTGATGTGTTAATGTGGGTAAAATATTCAAGCCGGTGGAAGAATTTACATGCTGATGTTCTCTCTTTTTGCAGTGATCATATTTGGAAAGAAAACTCAAACACTGGGTGAGAGCCAAACACTTCTGAGCACTGAAAACAGACTGAAAGATTTGCCCTTTGACAGGCAATCTGCTATAACAGTATAAACAGCTTGTGCCTGAAGCAGGGCAGAGCAGAAAGAAACCATGTCTGTGACACAGGCCAACCCTGTCGTGCCCATCACGACGATGGAAGTCAACGTTGAAAACACACTGAGGCACTGCGGAAAGTGGGAGGAAGTTCTTGCCAGGTTCAGGGAGTGCCAGACTGATGCTGAGAGCGCCTGAAGGTGATGCTGAGCACTGAGGAGGTTTTGAGCCACATCTCACCACAAATAGTGCGGGAGGAAAAGAGTGTGGAGCGCGAGCTGAGTCTTTACGTAATGCAGGGAATGAGTATTTTAAGTGTGCAAAGTACGACCGGGCCTTGAGTTGTTACAGTAAAGCTGTGCGCTACGCTCCCCACCCTTCAGAGGACAACAGCAGCTCCAGTGTGTTGGCTTTGTGCTTTGGTAACAGGTAATGGCCATGTGTGTGTGTGTGTGTGTGTGTGTGTGTGTTAGTAATGCTTGTTTAATAGTGTGTGTGTGTGTTCAGTTCAGTTCAGTTCAGTTCAGTAGTTTTATTTAACGTCTTTTCATCACAAGATGATCTTAGACCTTTAAACTGCAATATACATTCCATTGTACTATAAGCACCTCCCCCCCCCCCCCCCCCCCCCCCCCCCCCCCGAAAAAAAAAAAAAAATCACTATTAACACACATATCTCAAATGTCTTTTTTCACAATAGTTTTGCAACTGGGGACTGAGCAATAACCAAAGCAATATCCAAAAAGCCAGGGTTATTTACCACACTATCGTCATTGTCAGAATTATTTATGAAAATATTTGTGTGTGTGTGTGTGTATGTGTGTGTGTGTGTGTGTGTGTGTGTGTGTGTGTGTGTGTGTGTGTGTGTGTGTGTGTGTGTGTGTGTTGGTAAATGTGTGTGCATACATGCGCACTAGTAGTGAGAGAAGTATACACAATTAAAGCTTCATATATCTGCATGGGATTCATGTCCAGACATTGTTTGATTTTTGCAAAGGCCCAAAATCACATTTGACATTGTAGATTTTGTAATGATTTAAACAAAGTTAGCAGCCAACTTTCTAAGCATAGTCAAGCGGTTGATGTCCTATTTCTTCATTGCACATCATTTAGAGAAGGCATAGAAGCTGAAAAGATTGCTTGCAGTTCTTTTGGCCTGCTTTGGATCATCTGCAGGGCTGAAAATGAGTGAGTAAGGGTGACAACAACAAAAATCTACTTGTCACCCCCAGCCCCCCCCCCCCCCCCCCCCCCCCCCCCCCCCCCCCCAATTCCCCCAACCCTTCCATTCCCTCCCCCCCCCAGTCCCCACACCCCATGTCTGCCTGCCGTCCACAGGTGTCTGTTAGCAAAACTAGAAGTATGCCGTCCACAGGTGATGAGATGGTTAGCAAAACTAGAAGTATGACAGTGTCGACTGGTAGTGCAGTGGTTAGCAAAACTAGAAGTATGACAGTGTCGACTGGTAGTGCAGTGGTTAGCAAAACTAGAAGTATGACAGTGTCGACTGGTAGTGCAGTGGTTAGCAAAACTACAGTATGACAGTGTCGACTGGTAGTGCAGTGGTTAGCAAAACTAGAAGTATGACAGTGTCGACTGGTAGTGCAGTGGTTAGCAAAACTAGAAGTATGACAGTGTCGACTGGTAGTGCAGTGGTTAGCAAAACTACAGTATGACAGTGTCGACTGGTAGTGCAGTGGTTAGCAAAACTACAGTATGACAGTGTCGACTGGTAGTGCAGTGGGTAGCAAAACTAAAAGTATGACAGTGTCGACTGGTAGTGCAGTGGTCAGTAAAACTAAAAGTATGACAGTGTCGACTGGTAGTGCAGTGGTCAGCAAAACTAGAAGTATGACAGTGTCGACTGGTAGTGCAGTGGTTAGCAAAACTACAGTATGACAGTGTCGACTGGTAGTGCAGTGGTTAGCAAAACTAAAAGTATGACAGTGTCGACTGGTAGTGCAGTGGTCAGTAAAACTAAAAGTATGACAGTGTCGACTGGTAGTGCAGTGGTCAGTAAAACTAAAAGTATGACAGTGTCGACTGGTAGTGCAGTGGCAAGTCAGCAAACTTATGTTTGTTATATGAGTTATGCATATTTCAGGAGAAAGACTGTAATTGTTTAGTACTTCCAGTAAGAACTGAAATGGTTACAAAGGCCCCACAGAGTATGTTTATGGTTTCCTCTCAGACCAAGCATCAGATGTGCATGCTGTTGACATGCACAGACACTGTGATAGAGAGCGTGCCTTGTTTCAGACCATGCTGCTAGATTCCATTTTCAGTAATGGGGTTGTGAGAAGTTGTGGAGGCAGGGGGGAGTGAAAAGGGGGGGGGGGGGGGGGGGGGGAGTAAGTGTGATTGGCTGCTACTGAAGCCAACTGGTGGGTCACCCTTTCACTACGATTCAAAACATTTTTTGTGCTTACTAAGGGACAAGTAGTGACAGCATTTCCCCTTAGCTTCCAGGAGGTTTATTAGTCACCTGTGATGTATCATAATGTGTATTGTAAAATGTCTTGTGATTTGTTTATTTCAGACTGTCGGCTGCATTGTAAGTAAAAGAGTAAACTGAACAAATTGAGTTAGTTCAACGGCCCAAAAGAGAAATTGTTGATGCGATTAAAGTGAAAAATAACAAGAAGAAGAAAAAACCAGAAGAAGTTCAAAAGCTGATTTACGAAGTGCTGCACTTAATCACCAATAATGTTCTTTTGGAAGAATGTTCAGTCTTCAGCTTTTATCTTTAGTTGGAGAGAAATTCAAAATGGGACTGGAAAGAATTGAAAGAGAGGAAGAAAGCATTCACTTTATAAGATACTGTTCCATGATTTGATGGGAAAGTTTAGAAGTAAAGGCAGCAGAAGGAGACTGGGAATCGTTGCACTGAATAACCAAATGCAATGACAAGCTTGGCTTCATTGTATGTGTGCAGGTCTGCAGCATTTTTTCACCTGAAGCAGTTCCACTCATGTTTGGAGGACATTGACTATGCTCTGGAATCCGGATTTCCCTCCAGCTCTCTGCATAAACTGCTGGATCGGCGAGGGAAGTGCTGCTTGTTCCTCAAACAGAAGCAGGCAGCCATCGAGGCCTTTGAAGGAGCCAAGCAAGCTCTGCAGACCAGTTCTACTGTACAGGACAAAGCCAGGCAAGACATGATACGTCTCACAGAACAGTTCATAGCAAAATGTGGAAGTCTTCCAGACAACCTGCTGAACGGCAGTTCAGAAATCGGCAGTGCAGAAAACTTCATTCACGAACCAGTTCCCAAACTGCTGACATCCAGTTCACACATTTTGTCAGCAGCCAACTTTCTGGGGTTGAAGGAGGATGCTGGAGAGGACGGGGACTGTATGCCAAGAGAGACATCAAGGTTGGGGAGGTGCTGATCGTGGAGAAGCCATATGCCTCTGTCGTTTTGCCTGACTATTCACAGTCCCACTGCCATCACTGCTGCACGCGCTGCTTTGTGCCTTTGCCCTGCCAGCGCTGTGTTGACGTGGTGTTCTGCAGTGTCCAGTGCCGACAGGCTGCCCAGGTTTCCCATGCTGCCGAGTGCCAGCTGAAACCACTTCCACCAGGCAGACGTTCGTCTGGGGCATCTTGCTCTGAAGATGGTAGCCAAGGCAGGGTACAGCTACTTGATGGAACAGCGAAGTGCATTTGAAGAGACCAGTCAGGACGGTTGTTTGTTAGGATTTGAAGGTGAAGGGGTTTACGATTCTGAAGACTATTCCACCATGTACCATTTGGTGGGTCACTGCAGTGAACGAACAGTCAGAGACCTCTGGTCTCGAGCATTAAAAGCAGCATTTTTGGTGAAGTGTCTGGAACAGACAAGTTTCTTCCCTCCTCTGAAGAGTCAGGATCCATCCACACTGGACCGGAAGCATGAAGAGCTGTGCTACGTAGGTAGTCATATCCTGCGGCATCTGATGATGCTTCCCTGCAATGCTCACGAAGTGTCTGAAATGGGGGTCAACTGGCAAGAACCCTCTCAGTCCCAGACTCTGGAGATTGGGTCAGCTATTTATCCTGTCCTCAGCCTCATCAATCATTCATGTGATCCCTCTGTTGTGCGACATTCTTATGGGGATGTGTGTGTTGTGCGTGCGATTCGAGGCATCGCTGCAGGAGAAGAGTTGCTGGACAATTATGGTGCTCTATACCCAGTCATGGACAGGCCAGCCGGGAGGCACACCTGCTAAAACAGTACTACTTCAGTTGTCGATGTCAGGCCTGTGTGTTGAACTGGCCCATGTACATGGCAATCCCAAAGGACGTGATGCACTTCTACTGTGAGAAATGCCGTGGTAGAGTGCCCGTACCTGGCATCCATGAGGCCAGTAAGACAGAAGGCATGGCCTGTAGAGACTGCGGCCACCGGCAGAACATCCGCAGCCTCATTCTTAAAGTGGGCAGCCTGGAGCAGGAGTTCCAGGACATTTTGCACAAGGTCATCTTTAAACTGGAGATCGATGCCGAGACCCTGCCCCGTCTTGTCCATTTTTTCTGCGCGTGGTGGACAAGTACGTGCACCGGCCAGTCAGCTGCCACAACGACTGCCAAGAAGCGGTCAAGATGTGCTATGCTTACAAAGCCAACGCATTTCCAAGGAAAGCCATTCAGGCTGCCGCTAAGTCAAAGAAAAGATAGAAGTGATCCTTTTCCCCACTGCCAGTTATTGAAGAATATTCCATGGCCAGTCATAGAAAAGATTCCTTGTCCCACTACGAGTCACAGTATAGATTGAATATAATTACTAATTGAAGAAAAGATTCTGTTTTTCAAACAAATAATAGAGAAGATTCCATTTCCCTCTGTCAGTAAAAGCAAAGATTGGCATCCCACTCTTTGGCATAGAAAAGTCCAGTGCACATTACCAGGTAAATGTAAGGGAAAGTATGTTCCAGCACAGGCCATACTGGGAAAAGATACTGTTTCCCATCGCCAGGTTAGAAAAGATTCCATCAGTCACTGAAAAGATGCTATGTCCCTGTGCCAGTCGTGGAGAAGATTTCATATCTCAGTGCTAATCATAGAACAAATCCCTTGAAATTTAATTTCCAACTCCCAGAGTCAGAGATATGAAGGAAAAGATGTTATATGCAGCTACCAATTGTAAAAGAGATTTTATGTCCAACTATAGTAGTCTCACAGAGAACTCTAGAACAAATCCCTTGTCCAGTGGCAGTTGAATTCAACATTTTCTATGGCTGACTGAAATGAAGCCCAAGGAGAAATTGAAAAGATCTTTGTGCAATTGTTATAAATCCACAGAAAAAAAAAGAAATATTCTATGTCTGACCAGGAATTTAAGTGCTACTAAGTTTAAAGAAATAGAAAAGAGTATCTACGTCCAGTTTACAGAAAGATTTAAGAAAAAAAAACCCGTCCCACTTAATTTGACTTGGCTTTTTCTGTACATGTACACACTTCATACCATCATCAAAGAGAAAGTCTGTGAAGTGGAAGTGTTTTCTTTTACTCATACATGTTAAATTTCAGTTCATACAAGCACAACATCTACAACATTGCAGGAAGTTCATGTCAGTTTTGGATGGGGCGCTATAATCAGTGAGCGTTTAGATCATTTTGCAGGAAATGGCATAAACCTCTTTTTTGACAGCAGTATTCTCAGCATAGTCCGAATGTATTCTAACAAAAGTAATATTCAAATTACATGATTTTTTCCAGCATTATGTTGATTGGTCTTAATTGCATTATACTATCAATTTAGGTATTCGATACATGACTTGTTGACAATAGTTTTGACTTGCTGACAGTAGGTGATCAAGTGTTCTTACCTGTGCACATTCATGGTATTAGCTTATATGCTGCCACATTTGTGGACACATTGCTTCATTTTTGCTGCCACGGTAACCCTGTTCACATCTGTCGATAATAGATTTTGATAATTATGGAGTTTAATCTTATTGCTGCATTTAATATTGAAGGGAGATGGCCACAGGAAGCTGGATGTTTTGGTCATCCTGTTTTGGATGTGTATATGTTAACTGCTGATTTTTTAGTATATGCTACTGAAGTGATTAGAATGACCACTAAGCTTTTCTGAATAATTTTTGAGATAATTGATGATGAGGAGAACATCTGGGTGATGCAGCAGTTCTCTGTTTTAGTAATGAGCTTAGACCAATTTGAGATGAGTAGGTCTGGTGGACATTTGTTTGAAGTAATAGTGGAATTATTCTACAGTCTGGCTTGGATTGTTTATAAACTAGACTTCAAAGCATTCTTCAGTATTTTTGTTGTTGTTGTTTTTATAAAAGTTATTTTTCTTCTCTATGCAAGCAGTTCTTTTATTTATTATTTTTTTAGATTGAGGGTTATGTGGGTTGATTGGAAAGAGAGAGAAAGATGTAACCTGAATGGCTGCATACTGAGAGTAAGTTACTGATGTTCCAGACATGTCTCTTTTTGTGTCAGAGTGAAACAGTTATGTCCATTTGTTTATTTATGTGTATCATAAATGATAAAGAATATTTTAGAAATAGAAATAGTCAAAATAATCATTTTTTTTACGGAAAAGACCATTATAAAGAATGGGTGATGACAAGAATGGAAACCAAGGGTGCTAAACAAAAGAATAAGAATGTTTATGTGTACATGTATTGCTTTGATAACCAGATGTAAAACTTTGTTAATAAACTGGATTATCGATGAAAGAAAATTTTAAGTAACAAAGGCCCAGGTGACTAAAAGCTGTTATTCCTTTCTTTCCAGCTGCTCAGTTGATAGACTTTTTTTATGATGACGTTATCTATACAGACTTGCTGCCTATGTCTTTAGACACTTGTACCAAAGTTGGGCACAGCAACAGTTGAACAAGCTTTAATTCATATGTACTGCCACTGCCAGTGCTTCCCCTTTGTTTTCCATGGAGACTGCCAAATAATTATCATGAAAAATCAGAAGAAAAAAAAACAAGGCAAACAAACAAAAACCAATAAACAGAAAGGTTTGTAAGCTGCATTTTGTACAAGGTAGGTATTTTTGTGTAAAGTAAGCCAAAATACTGCCCTCTCATAGAATTGTTGATTTTGATGACAAAATTAGGATACTTGATTAAGTTAACGTTATGTGGCAAAACAAAACTGGTCATCTCAGAAACTGCCTGATTAGTCACATGTACTTATACAAAGAAGGAAAAAGAGTGAAAAACATATCACGGTTACTTTAGGTATGCTGTCAGTTGGATTAAGCAGGAGTTGTGTTGTTTAGTTTTGACTGAAACATTCTTGCATAGGGCCCAGAACATTCAAATTCTGATTTGATTTGTGAATGTTACTGGTACTAAACTGATCCAGACATGCAGACATCAGTAGTGCAAGAGTTAACACCATGACTGCTGTTAATGGGTATGCTTATCAGCGAGACACTGTAGCATCCTTGTGTTGGGATAGTGCAGGCAGGTCAACTTGTCCAATACGATTGGCTGTCCTGCCTTGTTTTGCAGGGAGCTGTTCAAGTTTATAGGATGAAGGTTTTTACGCTGGTCTTGAAGTCTGAGCAAGAGGCATTAACTCTACTTCAAATCTTTCACACACTTAGTATGTTTTGAAAACTTTTCAGCTGTGAAGGGGTTAAAATTGATCGTAGTTTCCTCAAGACTGAGAACAGCAATATACATTGGGGAGTACAAATAGCAGTGTCTGGCATCAAATGGAAGTTCATGCATTTGAATTAGACTGATCCAGAAGATGGTTTAGTGCTGATAATGGGGCGTGTGTGTGTGTGTGTGTGTGTGTGTGTGTGTGTGTGTGTGTGTATAAACATCAAAGAGAGAGATGAGCATAGCTGACTAAAGCAGAATGCTGTTTCATGATACACCACTTCTTGATGAATGTGTTGCATCCTTTTTCAATAAGTGAAAATATTTGAATGGAAGGGGAATTGCAGTTGATGCGAGACCCTTTCTTTAATAGAAACTCACTGGGAGCAAAAACATCATTCATGTTGTCATCTTTCAACCCACTGCAAAAGCCCTATTTTGTCGAGCTCTGTGTTTTGGTATGTGTGCCTGACCCTGAAAAATTGTCTGTCCGAGGGATGATCAGAAAGTAAATGTTCTTTCTTTCAGGTATTTATATGGCTATGTGAAAGAGAAAAATCACTGGGAGTGGGAACAAGACCAGGGATTGAATGGGATATATATATGGCAAAGTTTGAATGGTCTTGTGACCAGGTAGTCTTGCACAAGCCCTAGAGTTATGTGCGGGCACATTATGATGCAAACGTTTTATACTGTGCTTTCTGCTGTTCAAACGCATCTTCTCGTGAAAGTTATTCACCTCCGAAATATTTAATCTTGCTAGGACTTCCTAGCGATTGTGTGCCCTGCTTTGCAAGGTTTTTGCAGATGAAATATCTTTCTAGTAAGCAAGATAGTGTACTGGACTTTTTTTTTTCCCTAGAATCTAGGCCTTGCAATTTGGAGAGGACTTCCATCTTTTGGTATTGATATTTTGTTTTGTTCAATTCTCTGAGGCTCAACCTTATGTACCCATGTTTCATCACGAGTCGCAATGTCGTTCAGGCAGTTCAGATCACCGTTTCTATAGATTTTTGAAATGTTAAAAAAAATAGAAATCGCACCCCATGCTCCTTATTTTACGTAGGGAATGAGATTCTACTGGACCCACCTGGCTGAGACCGTCCAGTTACCAAATGTCTTCCTTGAAATAGACAAATTAATGTCTGGGCTGTCAGCTGTCTGCTGAAGTCAAAAGGTAATTCATGCACTGTTGTCTGCAATGGCCTTCACATGAGCCACACAACTTTCACAGATCTTGTCAGTTCGCAAAACTCTCCTGGTGTTCTGGATGCTACAATTTCCACTACGGAAATTTTACATCCACCTGCTAACTGTTGGCTTTGATGGTGTAGATGTGAATCTTAATAGCATGTAGGTCAGCAAGTTTGGGGCCTGCTGACTTTTCCAACGTGACCCTTACCAGAAGAATGATCTGAAATCTGTCTCAGGGAGAAAAAGTCAGATCCCTTGACACTTTAACTGTCATTCGCTGCAAGTGCTGATGAAAATAAAATGACATAAAAGAACGTCAGTTTCTTAAATTTGTAAGATATGTTACGTACAACTAGGTGAAAGGCTGGGCTTTATAATGAAGTCATCTTGTTTTCTTGTGTAAAGGCTTGTTTATGGCAAAAAAGGTGGTCTCATGCTAGTCCCTTTATATGCAGTTTGATGACTGCTGTGCCCTCTTTTTGAGACGACAAAGTAGAAGGGTAATGTAATCATGGGGTGTGAACATTTATTGTGTGCACCCTATGAAGTGACTGTGTGTGGATGTGGTTTGCCTTGTCTTTTTGGGACATTTTTTCTGATCATTAAATTTCACCATCTTTCCTCTTTATACGTTAATGAATTTGCCTTTTCACCATCTTTCCTCTTTATAAGTTAATGAATTTGCCCGATTTGTTTAACCTGCTGGTTTTGTAGTTTGCATGCAAGGGAACCAGGAGTACCTCTAAGTGCTTGTTCTTTTTTTTCTTCTCCTGGATTATGTATACTTTTGATATGCTTACATTTCCCCCCAAGACTGTTGCATGTTCTCACATTTGTGTTCAGTGTAACCAATTTCATTTGAAGGATTAGGAATCCAGCAATGAGCTGATAATACTTAGAACAAAAAGTTTGGTAACCTGCTTAGATTTTCTTTTAACGTATGGAGTGGCTGTGCGATTGACTTTTTTATGAACTGCACAGGCCATGACTGGGATAGCCTGTACATGAATTGAGCCATTCATTTATCTCACAGAAAGAAGTGTTTTTTAATTGAGTAACTTCACTGGATTCAGCGAAACAGTACAGAAAATGTTTGTTTTGGATATGAATATGTAATGTGTCCTCGCAATATGTTATGCTTATTCATGTCAAGCATTTCTGTATGACATTTTCACTGCCAGAAATTTTGTCTCGTTTCATTTGTTTACATGAACATCTTTTTTTTCTGTATAGCATTATCTTACAAATTACTTTAAATAACCTTTGTTTTCCTTTTGCTTAACTTTGTGTAACCCCTCTGTTGAGTTGGTGCAATGTATTTCTTTGTTGAGATCAGCTGTAATATGTTTGGGAGCTGCTTTGTATATATATATTTTGTGTTTTTTTTTTGGTTTGATTTAGTTAGCAGCACAAGATCAGAGTAATTTAGAAAATGTAAGAATGCATGACAAATAAGATGGTTTTGACAGTAATGATAATGATAATACTGACAATGACGATAATAATAATGACAATAGTAATGATAATGATGATGATAATAATGATAACAAAGCACAGCAAAAATCACAATTGAAAAACAAAACTGCTGAACCAGAACCTGTTTCCCACCAGCTGAGTTTTGAATCCTTCTTCCAAGATGACTTGAGAAAATATGTTGTCATTGAACAAGCATAGCAAACATCCTCCAAGTAATATTTTTAAAAAATTATGATTATTTGATGACAGCAAGTTGAAGGGGTGCTGCGACAGGTGCTTGGGCCATCATGAATCTGTACAGTCCTCTTTACACAGTCATGTGCAACAGGTCAGAGGTGTTGGAACCCAGTCAGTCTTTTTGGGTTGGCCAGCCAGATGATCACCTTCCACTATGCCCTGTAGAATGGTCTTGGTAGTCATGGCAGGAAACACACCTCCATCGGGCACCATACAGGCCTGTATCAGACAAGAAACATGCCTCCATCGGGCACCACACAGGCCTGTGTCAGACAAGAAACATGCCTCCATCGGGCACCACACAGGCCTGTGTCAGACAAGAACCATGCCTCCATCGGGCACCATACAGGCCTGTATCAGACAAGAAGCATGCCTCCATCGGGCACCATACAGGCCTGTGTCAGACAAGAAACATGCCTCCATCGGGCACCATACAGGCCTGTATCAGACAAGAAACACACCTCCATCGGGCACCATACAGGCCTGTGTCAGACAAGCTTACAGTGTGTGATGTTGCGAGAAGGGATTCCTGTCTTCTAGCACATGTAGTGTGTGCATGCTTGCCACGGTCGTTTATCTGAAGTTCCTCATGTGAGACATGGAAAGTCAGTGTGAAGCACGCATTTATGCACGCATGCGCGTATACATGCATGCACACCCACACACAAGCACTTGTAGTGTTTATCTGAACATGAATCATGGCAAAATTCTGCCTTTTTGTGGAGATGGCGGCAGGGTGCAGAGGTGAAATGGGTTATGTTCCCAGGCACTTGGCTTGGATGACACACACCTGGTTCATTAGCTGATCCATGATTTATTTTCTGGTCATTATTTCAAGTTCATGACTGCTCAGATAAAGTCCCAGTATACTAATCAACCCTTTTACAGTTGAAACGCATTTAGAATTTCATGTTAGATGACATTTCAAAGCTGAAAACTAGTTGTTGATGCTTGTCAGTAGCCCCACTTCTGTATGTCTTTTCTCCAGTTGTTTTCCATTTTGAATATTTGAGGGATTCTTTTTCATTTCAGTGGATTAGGCCAGTACTGATCCGACTCTTTCTTTTTTTTTTTTTTTTTTTTTTTTTTTTTAACCCCCAAACTACCCAAGGACCTCGTAGATACAGCAAAGCACTCTCACTGTCTTGGTGAGAAGGATTTCAGAGATTTGTAATTGGTGGGTTTTCACTGTCAGTAACGATCCAACTCATGAAAACAGTCTGTGTTCATAAAGTTACCTCTGTTTGGGTGCTAAGGGCCTTTCTGCAGAAATTATGTCCATTCCTTCTGCAAATAGTGTGCTGATAAGTTTCTGTTGTTGTAGAACTCTCCTTTTCTTTTTCTTATGTTTTTTGTTTTTAAATGTCACCAAGTGTTTCTATGTCTTTTGTTTTTGAAAATCTCTCCACTTTTGATCTTTTGTTGTAGTTTATATCCTATCAGCTTTTTATTTCTGGTAACCTGGCAACTCAGTAAGACTGTAGACCCCAGGGGGATCCTGGGGATTCTTTCAGTACAAATAGCCCCCAGCTTTCTGGAAGTTCTGGGCTAGTAGCATCCTCTTTATTTGATCACTCTCTTTGACAGCTTTTTTTCACTTTGTGTGTGTGTGTGTGTGTGTGTGTGTGTGTGTGTGTGTGTGTGTGTGTGTGTGTGTGTAGTCTTTCTGCCCTGTTGTCTGCTGTTTTTCTGCCTTTGTGGACTATTCACTTGTCTTTGTTATGGGAACTTTGTTTTATTTCAATCTGATAGCTGTTTATGACATGCTAGTTTTTGTTTTTTTTTAATCAACTCATTGATAAGGTAGTGAACATTGTACACTCCATCCAGAGTAAACACAGGCCATCTATTCTGCGGCATCTTACTTGCCCATTATGGCTTTCTGAATTTTTTTTCTTTTTTTTTCTTTTTTTAGCATCTTCAGAGCTGACCCTGGCCATCCATTCTATGGAGTCTGTTTGCCCATACGGCTGTCTCAAATATATTTTTGGTGGGCACTCAATTTTTTTTCCCCTCACTTAGAAAAAAAAAATTCTTGATCTGGGAGCAAAAAATCAAAGGGAGTGCTGGTGCTTGCAGCACAGTCTAATTTGGATTTGATTAAGATGTCAACAGCTCAGCAACCAAGTCATAATTCAAAATTGCTTTGATAGTTTCTTTTTCAAGATATAGCTTTATTTTGATAGTCTGATTTGTTTTTAATGACAAAATGGTTTTTTTTTGTGAGTGGGTGTGTGAGTTTGACAGCCATGAAAGTGCTCTGTGTCTTTGGCTGGACTACGATGATGAAACCTTGGAACTATCGAGACTGCACACTGTCTAGAATGAACAGGTTTAATCCATTCTGTAGTGTTTTATTTACCCGTATAGTCTTATGATGTACTTCTTGTGCACCATTTATGCTTCATTTCTATTTTTGATTCATTTGTATAAATTAGTGTCAAATTACTTAGTGAAATGTGAGGCACCTCAAACATGCCCAATTTTTATCTGCTGCAAGTCTTACCAGTTCAGACATTTTGTTGCTTTTTTTTTTTTCTTTTGTGTTTTACTCAACTGGATTATGATAGGTTACTGTTTGTAAAATTGGAATCATGCACACGAAAATGTCATAATTGAATTGTAAATAAATGTCATTTGATTTTGAATATGTAAAGACATTTACAGTATCTGACCACAGGAAATGTTTGTGACTGCTGTAACAGTGAGAAAATTCCAGGGACATCACATGGAATCTAGACATTCAGTATTGAGGGAGGGAACTGATAAGAGCAAAGGATATCAAAAGTTAAGCTGTGATGATGCGAACAGTGTAGATAGCCACTTTTGTTGTTGTTTCGTTTAGAGGATAGGGTTTGCTTCCTTTTTAAAGTGATAGTTGTGACAAGGCCATGGGTGGCTGGAGGGACAATATAGTATAACGCAAGTGGGT
>JADBJO010005585.1:75000-82500 GCA_016801955.1 Conus betulinus
TTTTCTTTTTCTTTTCTTTCTTTCTTTTCTTGCTTTTTTTTCTTTTTCTTTTTTTCTTTTTTTTTTTTTTTTTTGTTTATCTTTTCTTGTCTTGTCTTTCCTTTCTTTCTTTCTTTCCTTCCGTTCTTTTCTTTCTCTGTCTGTCTGTCTGTCTTTTTTTTCCAATGTTCCCTCCTCTGTGTGACCCCCCAGTTGCGGTACCCCCATGCCGCTCATTCTGCTACCCCCGCACAGCCACAGCCACACCCACATAGTCCTGTTGTTCAGCCTCAGCATCGGCAGCCCACAGAGAGCAATGGACATCAGGTCTCCGCGAAGCAATCCATTAGTAGAGACACTGAGTTTTCCCATCAGTCAGTTCTCTGGCATTCAGTGATGGATTCGGTGACAGACTTTCTCCACCTTTCCCCAGAAACCCGCCCTGATGAAGAGCGAAAAACGTCGATATGTTTGCACACCGCGTTTCATTTCCAAAGGATCCAGCTTTACCCTCTCTCATATATCCAAGGTTCCTACTGTCCACTGCTGTTCCCTACTTTTCCACACTTCTTCTTTCTTTCTTTCTTTCTTTCTTTTTCTTTTTTTTCTCTTCTTTCTTTCTTTTTTTTCTTTTTCTTGATTAAAAAATCAAAAACAAAAATTTTCGATTTTCTCTTCAAGTTTTCTTTTTTCTTTTCAGCGAAACGTTTTTTTCTCGACCGTCAGTATTAGTAATAATTATGAAGGCCAAAGCAGAAATACTAGAAATGGTATGGAAGCGTGTTAGTAATATGAAGGCCAAAGTAGAAAAGAAAGAAAGAAAGAAAATAGAAAAGAAAGAGAATTCTGCGGTCATCTGTTCCTTTTCTATGGGAAAGATAAGTGGAAACGAGTGGTAGAAAGTATCGAAAAAAAAAAAACAAAAGAAAGAAAAACTGGAAAAAGGGCAGTGAGCAGCAGACAAAAGCAGGAGAAGAATAGGGAAATCAGGTTAACAGTAACTTTATAGGAGACAGTAGGAAAAGCAGGAGGAGAAATTAGGAATGGTATGGAAGAGTATTAGTTTAATGATGAAGGTCAGAGTAGAAAAGGTTAGGACAGAGTGGGAAAAGAAATGTTCAGGTAGAAAGGAATACAGCAGATGGAAAATAATAGGGGAGAAGGGAAATGGAAGGGAAAATAGAAAAAAAAAAGGAGAAATTAGAAAAAAAAAAAAAAAAGGAAAAGCTGGAGTACGAAGGAGAAAGTAGGAAAAGAAGATGAAGATAAAAGAAAGAAACGGAAGGGAAAGCAGAAAAAAAGAGGGAAAAGAGCTGAAGGAATGGAAAAATTAGAAAACTAAATAAGCGAAAAAAAAATCATAAACACAATGGAAAAGGAAGGGGGAAAATATGAAAAAGAAAGGGGAAAATGTAAAAAAAAAAAAAAAAAAAAAGAAAGAAAAGCGTGGAAAAGAAGGAAACGGGAAAAAAGGAAAAAAGGAAAAAAGAAAAAAAAAAAAAAAAAAAAAAACAAAAACAACAAACAAAAAAACAAAACAAACAAAAGCAAAAAACCAGGAAGGGAGTAGAAAAATGTAGGAAGAGGATGGAAGATGTCGGCAAAGGTAGGAAAATGGGGACAATAAGGGAAAATTAGGAAATGATAATAAAAAGTAGGAAAAAGACAGAAAAACTAGGAGACATCATTGAGAAAAGTTGGAAAAAAGTGGAGGAGAGAAAAAAAAAGTAGAAAAAAAGGAAAAGGAAAAGTAAAACAACTGGGACATAAGCAGGAAAAGGTAAGAAAAAAAAGGAAAGGTAAAAAACCAAAAAGGTAAAAAAAAATTGAAAAAAGGAAATTGCAAAAAAAATAAAAAAAAAAGATAAGGAAAACGTCGGAAAAAGTGCACAAAAAAAAAAAGGAAAAGATAGGGAAAAGTAGGATAAAAGATAGGGAAAAGGAAAAGGAAAGAAAAGAGTAGGAAAAAGTAAGAAAAGGTAGGGAAATTTAGTGAAAGTATGAAAAAGTCGAAATACGGGAAAAGTAGGAAAGATATAAAAATACTGAAAAGTACGAAAAGGTAAGGGACAGTCGGAAAAGGGGAAAGGGAAAAGTTAGGAAAAGTAGGGAAAAGGAAAAAGGGAAAAAAGTAGGAAAAGGAAAGTGGAAAAGTAGGAAAAGGAAAAGAAGGAAAAACAAAAAGGAAAGGGAAAAGTAGGAAAAGGAAAAAAAAAAAGTAGGGGAAAAGGAAAGGGAAAAGTAGGAAAAGGAAAAGTAGGAAAAAGGAAAGGGAAAAGTAGGAAAAGGAAAAGTAGGAAAAGGAAAAGGGAAAAGAAAAGGAAAAGGGAAAGGAAAAGGGGGAAAGTAGGAAAATAAGGGGGGAAAAGTATGAAAAGGACAGGGGAAAAGTAGGAAAAGAAAAAGTAGGAAAAAAAAGTAGGAAAAGGAAAGGGAAAAAGCAGGAAAAGGAAAAGTAGGAAAAAGGAAAGGGAAAAAGAAAAGGAAAGGAAAAGGAAAAAGGGAAAAAAAGTAGGAAAAGGAAAAGTAGGGAAAAGGAAAGGGAAAAGTAGGAAAAGGAAAAGGGGAAAAAGTAGGAAAAAGGAAAAAAGGAAAAGTAGGAAAAGGAAAAGGAAAAAAGTCGGGAAAAGGAAAAGTAAAAAAAGGAAAGGGAAAAGTAGGGAAAAAAAGAAAAGTAGGAAAAGGAAAGGGAAAAGTAGGAAAAGGAAGGGGGAAGGGGAAAGTAGGAAAATAAAAGGGGAAAAGTATGAAAGGACAAGGGGGAAAGTAGGAAAAGGAAAGGGAAAAGAAAAGTAGGAAAAGGAAAGGGAAAAGTAGGAAAAAGGAAAAATAGGAAAAGAGGAAAAGGAAGGGGAAAGTAGGAAAGGATGAAGAAAAGGAAGAAAAGAAAAAGGAAAAGGGAAAAGCAGGAAGGGGAAAAGTAGGAAAAGGAAAGTAGGGAAAAGTAGGAAAAGGAAAAGTAGGAAAAGGACAGGGGGAAAAGTAGGAAAATAAAAGGGGAAAAGTAGGGAAAAGGACAGGGAAAAGTAGGAAAATAAAAGGGAAAAAAAGTAGGAAAATAAAAGAGGAAAAGTAGGAAAAGGACAGGGAAAAGTAGGAAAAGGAAAAAGGGGGGAAAGTAGGAAAATAAAAGGGGAAAAGTAGGGAAAAGTATGAAAGGACAGGGGAAAGTAGGAAAAGAGAAAAGAAAGAAAAAAAGAGGGAAAAAAAATCAAATGAAAAGTAGAAAAAAAGGGAAAAGTAACTTGCGGGGAAAAAAATAGGAAAAGGAACGGGAAAAGTAGAAAAGGAAATGGGAAAAATAGGAAAAGGAAAGGGGAAAATAGGAAAAGGAAGGGGGGAAAAGTAGAAAAGGAAAGGGGAAAAAGTAGGAAAAAAAAAAAGGGGAAAAGTAGGGAAATGAAAGGGGAAGAAAAGTAGGGAAAGGAAAGGGGAAAAGGAGTCGGAAATGAAAAGGGAAAAAGGAGGAAAAGGAAATGGTAAAAAGTAAAGTAGGAAAGGGAAAGGGAAAAGTAGAAAAAAAAAAGGAAAGGTAAAAGTAGGAAAAGGAAAAAATAGGAAAAGGAACGGGGAAAGTAGTAGGAAAAGGAAAGGGGAAAGTAGGAAAAGGGAAAGGGGTCAAAATAGGAAAAGGAAAGGGGGAAAAATAGGAAAAGTTTCAAGGGGGAAAAATAGGAAAAGGAAAGGGGGAAAGTTCTCAAATGAAAGGGGGGAAAGGAGGGAAAGGTAGGTGCCAATAGGGAAAAGGTAGGGACAAGAAGGAAGGAGAAAGGGGAAGGGGAAAAGTGGAAAAGGTAGTGAAAAACAGGAACAGGAAAGGGAAAGCAGGAAACGAAATTTTTTAGTAGGAAAATGGAACAGTATGGAAAGTTCGGGAAACTTGAACAAGGTAAGGACAAGGTAGGAGACAGTCGTAACTGAACTGTAGCAATGTTAACAATAAACAGTGAACATCCACAGAAAAGAAAGGAGGGATCAAGCATGAAAAGAGAAGGGAAAACTGGAGAGGGTATACAGAACAGGAGAGAAAATAGCAAGAAGAGAGAGAGAGAGAGAGAGAGAGAGAGAGAGAGAGAGAGAGAGAGAGAGCAGAAATAGATAAAGTTAGAAATAACATAGGGAAGAGAAGGAAAGGTAGCTGAAATTCGGAAAAGGTACAAGAAATAGAAAAAAAAAAGATGGCGGGTAGTTTGAAAAGTACGGAAGAGTGGGGACATGTGGAACTAAATAGATAAAAGGTAGGGAAAACAGCCATGCAAAAGAAACGCGTCCCAGAAATACCCGGGGTATATAAGATGAGTAAAGAGAGCGCAGAGACAGGAGATGAGAGAGGGAAGGAGAGGGACATTAATATGGGGGTGGAGGGCGTGGTGGAGGAGACAGATGAAGATACTGACACTGCAAAGTGAGCAAAACGGGTGGATGAAGAGGACGTTAGTGGTGGTGAAGGTGACGGGTGTTGGTGGTGGTGGTGGTGGTGGGTGAGGTCACGTGATTTGATTGCTGAGTCAGAATTTTGCATCTTTCCTGCACAAGTCTCACAAGGTTGGGGGCGTTGGCTTCTATCACACTACTCGGTGCTTGCGTTGCCTAAGTGATCGTTACCAGGTGAGTGTTTACTACTGGGCTGTTGATATCATTTTTGTTGTTATTGACATTGTTGCTTTTTTTTTTTTTCGTTCGTCTTGAAATTATTTTTTTTCTCGTTATTCACAAAGAGCAGGTTTTACGAAGGATGTGGTGGCGACTATACAAAATGTTTGCGCATGCGAGTGTGTTGTGTGCGCACGTGCTCGCGCTCATGGCACACTCACCCGCCCATGAGTCTTGCGTACTAATTGATATTTTTTCCCTTTTATTTTGTTTTTTTTTTTTTTTCACATTTAGTCAACAGCATATGAATGCCTCTCTCAACTTCATTGAGATCTTTCGTTGATCTGTCTCTCCTGTCAGGCACCAAGGTGAGCCTCTCTCTCTCTCTCTCTCTCTCTCTCTCTCTCTCTCTCTCTCTCTCTCTCTGTCCCTCCTTCGTCTTTGTGTCATTATGATCAAAGAATTGTGCTCAAATTAAAACGCACTTGTCTGTGTTGCTTTTGTCCATTGTCATCGTGTCATTGACCTTTCCTGCGCTACGCAGGTTAAGTTTTCACAGCCGCTTGCCAGTTTGTTTGTTCATGTGGGATTAGGCAATGTCCCCCTGACCGATGTCAGCGAAACTTTGTAGAAAGATGGAACGTGCACCAGGACGAACGCCTTGAATTTGGGTGTTAATCCGTGCGGCAAATCGGGAGCGAAAGACGGGACCCAGAATGTGTTCAGCAAACTCTTGCAAATGTTGCAGTCATGTTGTTCTTGGTCCAGATAATTATCATTTACAAGAAACACTGGCTATGTATGCAGATACTTCTCTTATAGTAAATTCTAGGCAATGAGTTTTTTCCACCCTCAAATGGATCAGGGTTACTTTGCATAGCACACACATGTGCATCATTCTTGTTTAGTTGTCTTGTGTATTTATTTTGAGTAGTATACGATATCGTGGTCTGGGTGTTAGAGTTATTGGCTTTCGCATATTTGGAGACTCTAGTGTTATTTTGGTGTGAGTATCGCTGTAAGCTCATGGATTTTATGCGGTGGTGCTTATAGTTTTGAGTCCAGTGCTGCAACCTGGGATCTTGCATTATTTGGGGGAGTATATTTCATTTTGGGTTTAAGTGTTGCACTATTTTGTATATTGGGGGAGTATATTTCATTTTGGTTTTAAGTGTTGCAGTACTGGCTGTCCGCTATGTGGGATATGTTCTTTTATTTTACCTTTTTTTGTTTTGATCCTGGTATTATTGGATTTTGACTATATGGGATGGTATAGTTTATTTTGATTCAAGTGTTAAATTAGTTGAGGTGGTGTATTGAATATTACTGGCTCTTGCCTTGGGGTGGTATGTATCATTCTGCTCAGCGTAACTGTGTAACTGACCCTGGCATCATTTTGAGCAGGACATATCATCATGGTTCAGATGACATTCTTTACTTTTGGCATAACACAAACCTTTTTACCCATACAATTTCGCCGTATTTTGTACACATGTGTGTGGCGAAAATAAGACAAATACGACAAACTAAACAAAAGACGTCGGAAAAAAAAAAATTCTAGAGACTAAGTGGTAGCAGGCGAAAACGAATGCCCCGCCCCCCCCCCCCCCAATACCCCAGCCCCCCCCCCCGTGAAAACGAATGCCCCCCTGCCCCTCAATACCCCCTACCTCCCCCCCCCCCCCCCCCCCCCCCCCCCCCCCCCCCCCCCCCCCCCCCCCGGATTTACAAAGATTTGGAATTTTGTTCGCATTCTTTGCAGAAAATACACTCGTTTTGTTGAACAGTAGGCCAATAACAGTATTAGGATAAACAGGTCTAATAACGGGCTCTGTACCCAGCACGGGTACTGATGGTGGCGTCTGTGTTCTGTGACCACAGCAGTGTCTGGCACCATGAGTTCCTTCAGCTCACCCATGACGAACCAGTACGGAGGATTCAACTTCGGTGACCCCGGGACCGCCGGAGTGGCCACCGTCACCCAGCCGGCCATGGGTCAGCCAGGTCAGTACACGGTGAGGGTGATACAGCTGGGCAGGTGCCCGCCTGCATGCCTGCCCCATGGAGCTTGACCACCACGTTGCAAATCTTCAACAGTTATGTCCCCCCTGGTTGAAGCAGGTTTTTTTTTTTTTTTTTTTTTTGTCTGCGATGTTTTCTCGTCCGCCGCGGCACGTGAGAGTGAGAATTGCGCTCACTTCCTGTGCCAATCTGAGGACGTCAGTGTTTAGGGTGTAAGGGGGAACTGAATGGCGGTACATAACTGGAAAAGATTTCCTGTCTGATCTGCAGACCCACTAGCTTGTTTTGCAAGATGATGGAGTTTTCAACAGAAGAAAAGGTCAATCTGACACACTTGCATAAACACACACTTACATGCACACACACACACACACACACACACACACACACACACACACACACACACGCACACACACACACACACACACACAGAGTGTGTCTTGGCAGAGTTGATGGAAATATCAGCAGTCGTAACACATCAGATTAACAAACCCTTTCTTTACTATATGACTTTGTTCTGTCAGACTTTCATTTGGAAGCAGCGCAATATTGTCACTGACACAAAGTGTGTGTGTGTGTGTGTGTGTGTGTGTGTGTGTGTGTGTGTGTGTGTGTGTGTGTGTGTGTGTGTGTGTGTGTGTGTGTGTGAGAGAGAGAGAGAGAGAGAGAGAGAGAGAGAGAGAGAGAGAGAGAGAGAGAGAGAGAGAGAGAGAGAGAGAGAGAAGCGCAGCACTTGTATCTTGATTGTCTGATGCAAAAGACTTTGATCTTGATGGTTTGCATGGTGTGAGGCTAAAGTCGGCTGATGCTGTCAAACCTTTGTGCCATGTGAGTAGAGTTCGGACCTTGGCTGCTGTTTGCAGCTTTGAGCCACTTGATTCGGAGGCGATATGTGATGCCTGGGTT
>JADBJO010005585.1:87500-112500 GCA_016801955.1 Conus betulinus
TGTCCACTGTCAACCTGACCATTCCAGTCAGTCTGGGTGTTATTGTCACCATCATGTCCACTGTCAACCTGACCATTCCAGTCAGTCTGGGTGTTACTGTCGCCAGGTGTTGCTGCCTGCTGCCCCTGTTCTGGAGCAACCTGAAGGACTCGGTACACTACTGCAGCAACTGCCAGAAGGAGATCGGCCGATATGTGGGGTTCAGAGGCCGGTCCGGAAAGGGTCGTCGCCGATAAGAACGACGACGATGGTATCAACGAAGTGATGTTGATGATGAGGAGGATAGTGATGATGACGTTGATGAAGAGGTCTACACTGACGGTTTGAACGTCAGGGAGTGGGACTGTCATCATCCTGGAAGGGTGGGAGTCTTCTGAGACCACGTGGAGTATCGGGGTCAGGGGGCAGAAGGGCAGACAACTCTGGTGTCAAAATCAGAGGATGGGGTGGGGGGTGGAAGGAGGGGGAGGGGGGGGGGGGTTAGAGTCGGTGGGGCGTGGGGATGGACTAAGGGGGTGGTGATGAAGGGGTCAAGCGTCAAGGCCAAATCCTCACGGGCAATAAACACGTTCATGCATTCCTTCTTCTTCATAGTGTGTTTGGCGTCCTGTTCCGGCCTTTCTTCTGGTGACGTGCGAGTTTACTACTTCAACGCGGTTACAGCCCTGATAGGGTCCTTTGCGGTAGATTGGGCTAGAAGCGACATTAACCTTACCTTCGGTCCTTTGCGGTAGATTGGGCTAGAAGCGACATTAACCTTACCCTCGGTCCTTTGCGGTAGATTGGGCTAGAAGCGACATTAACCTTACCCTCGGTCCTTTGCGGTAGATTGGGCTAGAAGTGACATTAAACCTTACCCTTGCCTTTCTTCTCCTGAACCTTTCTCTCTAGTGACTAGGCAGTGAGAATGTAACCCGGCATTTTTTCCCTCTCTGCATCAGATGAAAAAAGCCATACCCCAAACGAACAAACCACTCAACTAGCTATGAAGTGGTACATTTTGTTAGCATAGTAAAACTCTCAAGTAATGTCTGCTCCGTATCCTATTTCCGTACCTTATCAACGTTGGCGTTCCGTATCTTCCTCGGTCTACAAATTCAAGGGAAGTAGCCTCTTCTGTTTGTACCACCGTTCCTTCCCCTGTTTGAAAAAGGAACCACTGGTTTCTTCAACGGACAAATTCAAAGGGCGGACCCCAAGATAGTGGTTTTCGTTTGTTTGTATTTTTCGTTTTGTTTCGTTTCGTTTCGCTTTTTTTTTTTTTCGTTTTCTTTTTTTTTTTTTTTTTTTGATAGGTGGTCTCCATTGTGAGTGGTATCCTGCGTCGTGACTGTGTGCCTAGGAGGTGGTGACCTATGTGATAAATCGTGTACCGAGGAAGTTGCGTTCTGTATAAGCGTTGTCCTTAACAGGTTGTGTCTTATCTGCGATGGATTAGAACAGTCACCACAAAACACCATTCAGCAGCAGTCTCCTTTGTCTTGGGGCAGCTTTCTGGAATCGCCGGACAGAGGCTGCAATGGGATGGGAGTGGGTGTAGCTGGGGGGCGAAACGAGAGTCCAACCATCAGGAGCGGGAAGGAAAGGTTATTTATCACTGCAAATGAAAGGTCGACTGACCCCCCCCCCCCCCTCCCCTTTCCCCCCTTCCTCCCCCTCCCCCCATTGACGCCCCAACACCTTACCTAAAGAGATCCGTGGTCTGTGAACTCCAACACTCTGTTAATTTGTCCAGTGGCTAATTTTCACATCTTTCAAGAATACATATTTATTGAATTTTTGCTCGATGTTTTTTTTTTTGTGTGCAGAAGATGCATTTGGCTATTTGTGATCGATAGTCCTATATCTCAACTCCATCTTTGAGTGATTAAAAAGATAGTACGATCATTTCCGAGAAAGTGTTGAAAATGAGTTTGCAGTGTGTATCACCGTGTGCGCTGGAGCGTTCGATTTCATTTCTTTTACATGTTGAATATTAACACACATTAAAACACACACACACACACATACGCACGCAAATGCGCGCGCACATACAGACACACACATGCACGCACGCAAACACTTTGCTTGCATGTCTGATTTAATTTCTTTTATGTGTACAAATATGTGCTTAGTGTATTCACAAGCTCGAGCGCACGCACGTTCACGCACACACACACACACACACACACACACACACACACACACACACACACACACGCACGCAATGCGCACGCACGCACGCACGCACGCACGCACGCACACACACATGCACGCACGCACGTACGCACACACACAAAGCCAGAACAAGTTTGAATTTTCTGAAAAATAATAAGTCAACAAACCATGGGGAGAAAGACACGCAAATACTCAATAATGCAGCAAAAACTTTGGTGCGTTCAAAACTATCCTATGCCACGGAAGTGATTTTTTTTCTGCGCCAAAACATTTGTTCAGGAAATTACCAAGCATTGACAATGCAGCGTATAAGCTTGCACGTGGTGTCCTTGTTCATGCATCGACATTGACAACTTCTATAGAACTTGAAATACTACCTTTTGAGGAACATCGACATTGACAACTTCTGTAGAACTTGAAATTCTACCAGGAACATCGACATTGACAACTTCTACAGAACTTGAAATTCTACCTTTTGAGGAACATCGACATTGACAACTTCTACATAACTTGAAATACTACTTTTTGAGGAACATGGACATTGACAACTTCTACAGAACTGGAAATACTACCTTTTGAGGAACATCGACATTGATAACTTCTGTAGAACTTGAAATACTACCTTTTGAGGAACATCGACATTGACAACTTCTACAGAACTTGAAATACTACCTTTTGAGGAACATCGACATTGACAACTTCTGTAGAACTGGAAATACTGCCTTTTGAGGAACATCGACATTGACAACTTCTACAGAACTTGAAATACTACCTTATGAGGAACATGGACATTGACAACTTCTATAGAACTTGAAATACTACCTTTTGAGGAACATCGACATTGACAACTTCTACAGAACTTGAAATACTACCTTTTGAGGAACATCGACATTGACAACTTCTACAGAACTGGAAATACTACCTTTTGAGGAACATCGACATTGACAACTTCTACAGAACTTGAAATACTACCTTTTGAGGAACATCGACATTGACAACTTCTACAGAACTGGAAATACTACCTTTTGAGAAACACAAGAAACTGGCGACAGAGAGAAGAAGTTTTACAAAGTCAAACGATCCAGAATTCCAATGTTATGGAAACAGAATTAAAATCCCTCACTTTCCTGAACGAGCACAACAAATAAATTCTCTAACAACACATAAGCACCTACACATCTGATCTATTTAAGAATTCAGATACTGAACCCCCAAACTAAAACCCCTCGGATATAATTCAGTGCAGTTCCTGAATGGGCACTTTTGTAAAGCCGATTTGGACACATTATACACATGGGAAAAAAGAAAATGCGATGGACCTTTTGTCTCTGAGTCCATTAATCTTATAGTGATGATCATTACCCAAATTATCTGAAAGTCTGTGCAGATGGTTCCGTTCTTAACAACGGGTTTTTTTTTGCAGATGCTGCTTTTGTCTTTCCAGAACTAAAAGTCAAGAGATCTTACCAAACTGAAAAGAACTGTTCAATGTTTATATCTGAATTGATGGCTCATGGCTTTGAACTATTTGCTTGATTTTCTCTAATTTGTGTTTCAGATACTTTTCTGTGCAATTCTAAGTATCTTTTGCCAGCACTGAAATCTATCATTGTCAGAAAGAGAGGTGACCTTGTGACATCAACTCAGAAAGAGAGGTGACCTTATGACATCAACTGTTCACTTCGTTCATGTCCTGTCCACACGAGGATGTGTCACTGACTTTTGTTGGATTCCTTCATGTTGCGGATGACCTGCAAAAGACTTTGCAGACTGAACAGCCCAGAAAGGCGCAATGAATGAAAACAATCCAGCCACAATCATCGCAAGGAGGTGGTCGCCTTCCGGAAAAGACTTCTTGGAGTTTACTGGAAAATAGGCAAAATACACTGGTTTTTTTTTTTTCTTAAAGAGATGTATAAATGTAAAAGAGCCAGGAATAAGCTCACGTTTTGTTGTGTTAAAGAAAACTGCCATCAAAATAGACTTTTATATAGGGAAGGAAAGGTCAGGAAAACGTAGGATATGTTATGAAAAGACAAGAACAAATAGGACAAGGTAAACCAAGGACGACAGGTAGAGACTAGTTGTACAGATGTACGAAAAATAGTATATTGTGAAATTGTGAGGAAAGTATAACGAAGAAAGTAATGAAAGGTAAAATACGATTGAAAAGAAGACACCAGAAAGAGAAGTGGGATAAACTTAGGGAAAAAAATGTAAACCAGAGAAAATATCAGAAAAGTAGGAACAGTTATTGATGGGTAAGGGGAAAAAAGGAAACGAAGAAAAATTAGGATTAGGTCGAAAGGGAAGCAGCCTAAGCCGGAAAAGGTTTAACGTTTTAAATCTTAAGTTAAAATCTTAAAAAGTTGAAGAGTGTAGAGTAAGCAGAAAAACGACTGAAAAGAAAACCCACAGGAAATGTAGAGTAAACGAAAAGTAAAATAAAAGTGGAAACTTCAGGAAAATACTAGAGTAAGCAGGGAAAGTTGTAAAAGAAGAAGGTAGACAATGTAGAATAGGCAGAACAACAAAGACCGAAAAGGGCAAAGCAGTTTTCTATGGCGGGGGGGGGGGGGGGGGGGGGGGGGGGGGGGGGGGGGGGGGGGGGGGGGGGGGGGGGGGTGGGGGGGGGGGGGGGGGGGGGGGGGGGGGGGGGGGGGGGGGGGGGGGGGGGGGTGGGGGTGGGGGGGGGGGGGGGGGGGGGGGGGGGGGGGGGGGGGGGGGGGGGGGGGGGGGGGGGGGGGGGGGGGGGTGGGGGGGGGGGGGGGGGGGGGGGGGGGGGGGGGGGGGGGGGGGGTGGGGGGGGGGGTGGGTGTGGGGGGGGGGGGGGGGGGGGGGGGGGGGGGTGGGGGGGGGGGGGGGGGGGGGGGGGGGGGGGGGGGGGGGGGGGGGGGGGGGGGGTGGGGTGGGGGGGGGGGGGGGGGGGGGGGGGGGGGGGGGGGGGGGGGTGGGGGGGGGGGGGGGGGGGGGTGGGGGGTGGGGGGGGGGGGGGGGGGGGGGGGGGGGGGGTGGGGGTGGGGGGGGGGGGGGGGGGGGCGGGGGGGGGGGGGGGGGGGGGGGGGGGGGGGGGGGTGGGGGGGGGGGGGGGGGGGGGGGGGGGGGGGGGGGGGGGGGGGGGGGGGGGGGGGGGGGGGGGGGGGGGGGGGGGGGGTGGGGGGGGGGGGGGGGGGGGGGAGATGAGGGGGGGTGGGGGGGGGGGGGGGGGGGGGGGGGGGGGGGGGGGGGGGGGGAGGAATGGGGGGGTGGAAGGGGGGGGGGGGGGGGGGGGGGGGGGGGGGGGGGGGGCGGGGGGGGGGGGGGGGGGGGGGGGGGGGGGGGGGGGGGGGGGGGGGGGGGGGGAGGGGGGGGGGGGGGGGGGGGGGGGGGGGGGGGGGGGGGGGGGGGGGGGGGGGGGGGGGGGGGGGGGGGGGGGGGGGAGATGTGGGAGGGAAGGGGGGTGAGGGGGAGGGGGGGGGCAGAGAAGAGGACGATAGTAGAACCCTCTGTAGAACTAGAACAACCAGAGAGTTTGAATACGGACGTGGTAGTTAATAGACTGATTTACTTATTCAAGCCCGAAACTGTTGGCATACGGTCTGAGGAAAAAGGAGACACGAATAGAAAACAAACGAAATCGAAAAATGGGGAAATGTGGAATGAAACAAACCCAACAATGTAGGAAAAAAAAAAAAGACAAGACCGGAAAAAGGTAGGAAAAAAGCTATAGAACAAACACGAAAAGGCTTAGGAAAGTTGAAATATGTAGAACAATCAAAACAGCACACTACGACACACACACCCGGCCCCCACACACGGCACACAACACACTCCGCGCCGGCGCGCGCAGCGGCGTGTAGGGAAAGACCTTGTACAATCGTAGCGAAGAGAACACAAAAAAAGAACAAGCCTTAAAAGGTAGAGACAAGAGAGACCGGAAAAGACAGACAGAAACATGAGAAGAAACCGAAAAGATAAGAAAAGGACAGAAAAAAAAAAAAGGGAAAAAGCGGCTCTGAACAAATCGAAAATCCCAGTAAACCAAGTCTGGAAAAGGGTGTCAATACGTGGCATGAACTCCACCGAACACACCCCGATATTAGGTTGAAGAATGGATGTGAAAAAAAGTATAAACATGGAGGAAAAACTTGTCTGAAAGACTGGGGAAAGATGGAAATAAGAGCACAAGCAGTAATTGGAACAGGGAAACTCGCGATGAAAAATGCGAGGCCAAAGCAGGTGGCGGTCCTTATCTTTATTGCTCACACTCAAATCTCACACAGACACAATCCCCCCAACCGCGACTGCAAAAAACACAGAACAGCTATTTAACCTACACCACAGTTAACATTACAATTACACCAACAACCCAAGCGTCGCCCATCTCTGAATATGGCATTAATATTCATTTCGACTTGATCACATTTATGGGTTCCAAATCAAAAAAATTACAAACACATGAAAATCAAATCGCCGTGGGCTATCAACAAAGCATATTAAAAACTAAGCATAATACATAATAATCAAACGGATTTTTCATATCTCTGCGGCATAGCTCCTCTACTCTGGGGCGTGTCCGTCAGACCCCTTAAAAACGAAAAGTCCACGTGGGTCCAGGTCACGAGGGTCAAGGGTCCGTGACGCCTATTTCGTACTAGCCTCGTAAACTTGCTCTCTAGCCTAGTTCCCACTCCCCGGTGACGTGGGGTTGATTGGCGTAAAAATTTTAATATAATTGGGGTTCCCGAATTTTTTGGTTCGTTCAGAGATACTGGGAAGGAAGATAATAAGCTTCTTCTCCGAGATTTGGTTTAATAATATTATTTTTTACTAAAACTAATCTATTGTTTTTGTTATATGGTAGGTTGGGTCCCCCGTTTGCCAATACTCATTCATGGATTCAATTCCCAGCCTAATAGGTGAACTCACTAAAACTCTAAAGCGCAAACTCTAACGTAAAAAAAAGACGACATAGCCCTATTAAGGCTTATAGCGTGTGTTTCTGTTCCTTTTGCCATTTTTCTTCCTCTTTGATGTTGATCCGGACTGAAACGCTGTTCTGGCATAGGGTGGACTGTTTCGACTTTATTTTTTTTGAGTTTTGTGTGTGTGGGTGGAAAAAAGCCCTTAATAGTGCTTTTCAAACGCGTATATATTCACATTTTTAAAACAAAAATCGAGGGTGAAAAACATATTTCCGAAAACTTATACTGTGGTTATTGATCCCCCCCCCCCCCTGATTCCACCCCCCCCATCTCCTCACATGCTTGTGTGGTGATAGCCCTAAAAATGCACCTGCGTGTGGCCAGATGGTTTACAGCAATGAAATTAAACTTTAAAAACAAAACAAAAACAACAACAACAAAAACCTGTCATTCAGTTCGTCATGGACACGAAAAAGAGTTACTTCCCACCTACCGTTTTATATTATTTTTTTATTTCTTTTGTTTCTTTGTGGGTTGTTTCTTTCTTTCTCTCGTTTCCCAGCTACTGTTTTCTATGTTTTTGATTTCTTTGTTTATTTGTGTGCTTGTTTCTTTTTGATTTCTTTGTTTGTGTGTTTGTTTCTTTCTTTCTTCTTTATCGTTTCCCAGGTACTGTTTTTATATTTTCGATGTCTTTGTTTGTTTAAGTGTTTTTGTTTCTTTTGGATTTGGATTTCTTTCTTTATTTGTGTATTTGTTTGTTTCTTTCTTTCTCGTTTCTCAGGTACTGTTTCTATATTTTCATTTCTTTGTTTCTTTCTTTCTTCATCGATTCATTCATCTTTATCAGACACAAGACACTGAAAAAAAAAAAGTGCCAACTTATATATATCACAAGAACGTTTTCGTATTCACACCCCTCACAGACAATCGTCAATTTGTCAACAGTCATTCACAGTGTTTACGCTCAGTGCAAAATGGTAACGATTTTAACGAACGGATCGTGGATCTGCCGTTTAATCCGGATCCGCACCAAAATCCGATGAAGTCGTTCTTTTGGTCCACATTTTCATCTCGCCGCCAAGTTTGCCTAAAGTGGTTTCTGTAGTTTGTTTTTTTTTTTTTTTTTTTTTTTTTTGAGATCTTGCAAACGAACAAACAAATAAACCAAACACACGGACGCAAGTGAAAACGTTACTAGGTGTTTGGTGAAAGTTAAAAACAAGCAAACGAACGAAAAAAGCTTTCAAATGGTAGTGATACAGACATTAGACAGGCGCCTCTAACTCCTTCCTGGTTAAAGTGACCCTCCCTGTAAGGCACTTCTCTTGAAGGCAGCCAGATAAGGCAACTGTTTGTGTTCTTTTGTCTTTGTAAAGCGTCTACGGCACAACAGAATTCTTGTGTGACACTGGGCGTACTCCCATGCCGTGATGCCACTCATTTTCTTTTTCTGCATGTGTAGGGTTCTGTTTAAATTAGAAGCAGATTTTCCTAAAGAATTTTGTTACTGGAGACACCACTCATTTGTTTAAAAGTCTATGCAAAAAAAAAAAAAACGATTTTCGATGAAAGTTTCTAAATTTATTTACATTTTTTCATGCGTGTGCGTGCGTGCGTGCGTGTGCGTGCGTGCGTATGTGTGTGTGTGTGTGTGTGTTTCAGCAACTTTTTTCCTCCCCACACTTTCGTTTGGTTTCCTTTACTTCTCTTCGCTGGCTGCTTCGGGGGTGCTATTGGATTCTTTTTTGCACCCTTGGTGGTGAGAACACCACGGTATTATGGACTGTGGTGTGTCTCTATTTGACGCCAGGAGCGCAGATACAGCCGGCCGTGTCTCCCTGATGAGTTTCCGACCCAGCGGACGAAAGGCCTCGGAGCAGGCGCAGGCAATACACGGAGCAGGCGCAGGATTCGGCGCAGGCAATACAAATATATTTGCCTTTGAAAGGGATTGCGATATTTCGCTTATGCATGTTGAAGAGTTTTCTAAATTTCAATGTTCCCAATTTTTACATCTTCAACCTCCTGCCTCCCCCCCTCCTTAAGTTCAAAGTTTCTGCCAAGTCATTACTATGAAGATAATTTAGTTGTTGGCCTGCGCTTGTTTTTTCCCCACTATTAGATTAGATTGTTTGTATTTGTCTGACTTTGTTCAAGTTTAAAAGGCTGTGCAGTCTTGAATAAAAGTGACTCTGTGTTAGGTTTCCTTATGGGAGCAAAGACTACCCCACTTGTTTACGGGGAAAAAAAAAAAAAACGCGCAAGTACGAGACTGTCAGTGGAATCTTTTGAAATGATGCAATAGTTTTCAATAGGGCGATATAGTCATGAACAATGTAAGGGACATAACCATAATTGTATTGAAAAAATTCACAACTTCAACGGCATTACTGCCCCTTAAGTCGCTCTCCGTGTGTGTGAAGGGGGAGAGAGAGTTTTGGTTGACAGCTGCCTTAGCAATCCCCATACGAAACTATAGAGTACAAGATTCATTTGATCCAGCAATAAAACATAACAAAACGTACACAACCGGCATTCCACACACACACACTCACCATTCAACGGTTCCTGTCATCTCCACGCTCCAACGTGTCATCCAGTAGAAACGGATCATAAACTTTTGATAAAAAGACCACTTGAGAGTGTGTGTCAACACCAGACCAGCCAGCGAATCCCTTAAGCTTCCCGTCTCCTTCTGTCCACCCCCCCCCCCCCCCCCCCCCCCCCACCTGGTGCCCATATTTTGGCAAGCGACAGAAAAACAAAACTCTTTTATCGCCTGACGTTTAAGATGGTACCCGGAACCCTCCTCTTTGTTTCTGTTGTATTCATGAAGCGCAGGTGTTCGCAGCTGAAGAGAGGAATTTCCTCTTGTAAAATGCACACGGGCAGGGGACCAGGCGACACTGTATAACTCACCTGTTGAAGAAGGCCAGGTTATGCACGACACACACACACACACACACACACACACACACACACACACACACACACAGAGAGAGAGAGAGAGAGAGAGAGAGAGAGAGAGAGAGAGAGAGATGTATACATATCCAAAAAACAAGCACTCACATACATGCACACGCACACACACACACACACATGCGCGCGCGCGCACAGAGAGAGAGAGAGAGGGGGACTTGAGATACATATACAGGAGAAAGAACAAAACAACATTTCACTCACCTCACGCGCATACAGATACACGGGAGAGGAGACTTGATACAGAGACAGGAAAAGAACAAAAACAACATTAAAACTCACCTCACGCACATACACATACACGCACAGAGAGAGAAGACAGAGAGACACAGACAGACACACACACACGCCGCACACACACACACACACACACACACACATACACTCGCATGAACACAAACACACAGCTCGTTCACACACACACACACACACACACACACAACACACACACACACACACACACACACACATACACACACGTGCGCGCAGGCAAAACACATGCACATTATAGACAAACTTACAGACACACACATACACACAGACCTGCAGCCAACACACACACACACACACACACACACACACACACACACACACACACACACACACACACACCACCACCACCAACACCCCCAACCACCACCATCCACCACCACCGAGATGAACCGTAGAAACAAAACACGTCTGTCCAGTTTGTCGAATTTTGCATTACAAGCCAGCCAACCGTGACCGCACAAAACCTTCCCCATCTTTGGCAATGATGGGGGCCGCCACGTTGACAAGTTTAACCAGCCCGTCCATGTAGTCTAGCAACCCACCATCAATCTTGGGCAGAGAGAGAGAGAGAGAAGAGAGAGAGAGAGAGAGGGGTGGGGTGTGGGGGGCTACGGAGGGAGAGGAAAAGAACAGGAGGGCAATATATACCTCCCCCAACCCCTCCCCTCGCCCCCCCCCCCCCCCCCCCCCCACCCCAACCCCCTTCAACGTAAATCGGATCGTCAAGACTGTGTTTGTTTGAAGGATGCTTTTTGTGAGCGGGGCATAATAACTGAAAGGTCTGGCTGGGTCGCTTTTATTCATTCACGGAAGTTCAGTCTTTCTTTATCCACTTTCTCTTAAAATTTTGTTGATAGCTCTTGGAGGGGGGGGGGGGGGGGGGGGGAATGGGAGGGGGTGTGGGGTGTGTGTGTGTGTGTGTGTGTGTGTGTGTGTGTGTGTGTGTGCGCGCGCGCGCGCGCGCGCACGTGCATGCGTGTGTCAGTAGTCAAAGGAGAGGGGGTGTGTGGATGGATGGGAGGGGGAGAGATGGGTGTAAGGTAAAGCGCTTTGTGATGGTGGATGTACGTATTCAGTGCAAGAGGACGGGGAATATGGATGGAAACGGGAAGGGGGTTGGAAGAATGGAAGTGGGTGGGGGTCGGGGCGGGAGGGGGGGGGGGGGGGGGGGGTGTATTGGAGGGAATAAATACATGATTTAAGTAGATAAATATCCGAACTATAAACAGCAGAGCCACAGTGTTACTGTTATATTCTCTTTGACCGATCTCTTGTGTGTGTGTGTGTGTGTGTGTGTGTGTGTGTGTGTGTGTGTGTGTGTGTGTGTGTGTGTGACTGTCTGTGTGTAAGTCTAAGTGTGTGTCTGATGTCTGTGTGTGTGTGTGAGAGAGTTCGCGCATACACGCGCGCGCCACTAAAGGGAAGGAAATGTCAGGCACGGCATGGCGCCAAAACAATAAAGGAAAGGCCAAAATGCACGACACGATGATGAACGGAAAAGAAAGGCATGGCAAAGGGAAAACAAATCGCAAAGCACATAAACGAACTTCCAGTTTATCTTGAATACAAGTACTTTCTGTGATATTCCACAAAGAAGAAAAAACCGTTTGGGGCCGCTATAGCCGTTAGTAACAGCTATTCCGGTAAAATAAAACATCGGGCACCATCCGTGACCCATAATGAACATACCTATAAATTTTCAGAAAGATCGGCCTAGAAGTTTGTCTGAGCGAATGGGGGCACATTTTGACCATGGACAGACACACAGACAGACAGACAGACACAGAGAGAGACAGACACACAGACAGCATTTCTTCGTTCCCATTGTAAAGTGCTCCCTGTTCTATTGGAACTGGGAGTACAAAAGGATAATAACCGAGAGAAGGAAAGACAACGAAAGGTCAGACAAAGCAAGGGTAGGCAACGATATGAAAGGCAAGGCAATGGAGGGCAGGACATGGAAAGACAAGACAGAGCATAGAAAAACAAAGGCCAGACGAGGCCAGGGAAGTCTAGGAAAGGCAAGATAAGGCAAGGGGAAGTCTAGGACAGACAAGACAAGGCAAGGGAAGCGTAGAAAAGGCAAGGCATGGAAAGTCTAGGAAAGACAAGACAAAGCAAGGGAAGTCTAGGGAAAGACATGTCAAGGGGGAAGTCTAGGAAAGACATGTCAAGGGAAGTCTAGGAAAGACAAGGCAAGGCAAAGGAAGTCTAGGAAAGACAAGACAAGGCATGGAAAGTCTAGGAAAGGCCAGATAAGGCAAGGAAAGTCTAGGAAAGGCAAGATAAGGCAAGGGAAGTCTAGGAAAGGCGAGACAAGGCAAGGGAAGTCTAGGAAAGGCGAGACAAGGCAAGGGAAGTCTAGGAAAGGCGAGACAAGGCAAGGGAAGTCTAGGAAAGGCGAGACATGTCAAGGGAAGTCTAGGAAAGGCGAGACAAGGCAAGGGAAGTCTAGGAAAGGGAAAGACAAGACAAGGCAAAGGAAGTCTAGGACAGACAAGACAAGGCAAGGGAAGTCTAAGAAAGGCAAGGCAAATGCGAGGAAAAGCCTGATAAGACAAGGCGAGGCAAGGAAAGAATAGGCAAGGCAGGACAGGGCGAGGCGGGGCAAGGAAATAATAGGCAAGGCAGGACAGGGCGAGGCAAGGGAAGAATAGGCAAGGCAGGACAGGGCGAGGCGGGGCAAGGAAATAATAGGCAAGGCAGGACAGGGCGAGGCAAGGGAAGAATAGGCAAGACAGGACAGGGCGAGGCGGGGCAAGGAAAGAATAGGCAAGGCAGGACAGGGCGAGGCAAGGGAAGAATAGGCAAGGCAGGACAGGGCGAGGCAAGGAAAGAATAGGCAAGGCAGGACAGGGCGAGGCAAGGGAAGAATAGGCAAGGCAGGACAGGGCGAGACAAGGCAAGGAAATAATAGGCAAGGCAGGACAGGGCGAGGCAAGGGAAGAATAGGCAAGGCAGGACAGGGCGAGGCAAGGAAAGAATAGGCAAGGCAGGACAGGGCGAGGCAAGGGAAGAATAGGCAAGGCAGGACAGGGCGAGGCAAGGCAAGGAAAGAATAGGCAAGGCAGGACAGGGCGAGGCAAGGACAGAATAGGCAAGGCAGGACAGGGCGAGGCAAGGGAAGAATAGGCAAGGCAGGACAGGGCGAGGCAAGGCAAGGAAAGAATAGGCAAGGCAGGACAGGGCGAGGCAAGGGAAGAATAGGCAAGGCAGGACAGGGCGAGGCAAGGGAAGAATAGGCAAGGCAGGACAGGGCGAGGCAAGGCAAGGAAGAATAGGCAAGGCAGGACAGGGCGAGGCAAGGAAATAATAGGCAAGGCAGGACAGGGCGAGGCAGGGGGAGAATAGGCAAGGCAGGACAGGGCGAGGCGAGGCAAGAATAGGCAAGGCAGGACAGGGCGGGGCAAGGAAATAATTGGCAAGGCAGGACAGGGCGAGGCAAGGGAAGAATAGGCAAGGCAGGACAGGGCGAGGCAAGGGAAGAATAGGCAAGGCAGGACAGGGCGAGGCGAGGCAAGGAAAGAATAGGCAAGGCAGGACAGGGCGAGGCAAGGGAAGAATAGGCAAGGCAGGACAGGGCGAGGCAAGGGAAGAATAGGCAAGGCAGGACAGGGCGAGGCAAGGGAAGAATAGGCAAGGCAGGACAGGGCGAGGCGAGGCAAGGAAATAATAGGCAAGACAGGACAGGGCGAGGCAAGGGAAGAATAGGCAAGGCAGGACAGGGCGAGGCAAGGGAAGAATAGGCAAGGCAGGACAGGGCGAGGCAAGGAAAGAATAGGCAAGACAGGACAGGGCGAGGCAAGGGAAGAATAGGCAAGGCAGGACAGGGCGAGGCAAGGGAAGAATAGGCAAGGCAGGACAGGGCGAGGCGGGGCAAGGG
Source organism: Conus betulinus (assembly GCA_016801955.1). Lineage (NCBI taxonomy): Eukaryota > Metazoa > Mollusca > Gastropoda > Neogastropoda > Conidae > Conus > Conus betulinus. The sequence continues at coordinate 101,700 of JADBJO010005585.1, forward strand.
AAGAATAGGCAAGACAGGACAGGGCGAGGCAAGGGAAGAATAGGCAAGGCAGGACAGGGCGAGGCGGGGCAAGGGAAGAATAGGCAAGGCAGGACAGGGCGAGGCAAGGAAAGAATAGGCAGACAGGACAGGGCGAGGCAAGGGAAGAATAGGCAAGACAGGACAGGGCGAGGCAAGGGAAGAACAGGCAAGACAGGACAGGGCGAGGCAAGGGAAGAATAGGCAAGGCAGGACAGGGCGAGGCGGGGCAAGGGAAGAATAGGCAAGGCAAGGCAGGACAGGGCGAGGCAAGGGAAGAATAGGCAAGGCAGGACAGGGCGAGGCAAGGAAAGAATAGGCAAGGTAAGACAGGGCGAGGCAAGGGAAGAATAGGCAAGGCAGGACAGGGCGAGGCGGGGCAAGGAAATAATAGGCAAGGCAGGACAGGGCGAGGCAAGGGAAGAATAAGCAAGGCAGGACAGGGCGAGGCAAGGGAAGAATAGGCAAGACAGGACAGGGCGAGGCGAGGCAAGGGAAGAATAGGCAAGGCAGGACAGGGCGAGGCGAGGCAAGGGAAGAATAGGCAAGGCAGGACAGGGCGAGGCGGGGCAAGGAAATAATAGGCAAGGCAGGACAGGGCGAGGCGAGGCAAGGAAAGAATAGGCAAGGCAGGACAGGGCGAGGCAAGGGAAGAATAGGCAAGGCAGGCAGGGGACAGGGAAGAATAGGCAAGGCAGGAAGGGCGAGGCAAGGGAAGAATAGCAAGGCAGGACAGGGCGAGGCAAGGGAAGAATAACAAGGCAGGACAGGGCGAGGCAAGGGAAGAATAGGCAAGACAGGACAGGGCGAGGCAAGGGAAGAATAGGCAAGGCAGGACAGGGCGAGGCAAAGGGAAGAATAGGCAAGGCAGGACAGGGCGAGGCAAGGGAAGAATAGGCAAGGCAGGACAGGGAGAGGCAAGGAAAGAATAGGCAAGACAGGACAAGACGAGGCAAGGAAAGAATAGGCAAGGCAGGACAAGGCGAGGCAATTCTAGCAAAAGCAAGTCAGTACAACGACAGGAAAGGCAAGAGAAAGAAAATCATCAGGTCTAGGAAAGGCGATAAAAAAAAAAAGAAAAAACAGAAAAGGGTAGGCGAGAAAACACAAGAGAGGTGGAGAGAAAAGGCAGTTGTACGATCATTTATCCAGTTAGGTCATGGAAAGCAATATTCGAGCAGCACTCACAAAAAAAACATTAACGAAGACAAGTGTTTGAAAAAAACAACAATCAAACGATCAAAAAGAAATAACAACTGGCTTAAAAGACACACGTAGTCAAAATTACCAGCATGTGTTGATGCGTTAACATACCTCAGTAACATATAGACGGGTCGTGAGAGGTGCCGAGATCTACTGATTGCTGGTGGAGACTTGTAACAAAACCAAGATGATATTAATAGATGTTGCGTTAAAAGTAGTTATGATCATGATAAGAAGAAAAAGGCGCGCGCGCATGCACACACACACACACACACACACACACACACACACACACACATACACACATACGCACGCGCGCGCGCACACACACACACGCGCGCGCACACACACACACACACACACACACACACACACACACACACACACACACACACACACACACACACACACACACACACACACACACACACACACACACACACAACACACACACACACACACACACACACACACACACACACCAGGTATTTTCTCAAAGCAGTATACTTGTGACACAGGTATAGAATGCTCCGCAACAACGGGGTACCCATTGACAAAAAATGATAAGACACCTCCGCAAAGTAAACACATGAGAGAAAAGAGGAGGAAAAGAGGAAGAGCGAGGGGGGGTGGGGTGGGGGTGGGGGCGGGGGACAGAAGCTTGGGGAGGGAGGGGGAAGCGCAGCTGGAAGGGGAGGGGAAGAGGAGGGAAGGGGTGGAGGATTAGGAGAAAAGGGAGAGGGGGAGGGGACGGGGGAATGGTAAGCGATACAGTGTGGAAATACCTATTCTGAGCAAAGCAGTCCTACATTTCTCTCTCTCTCTCTCACACACACACGCACACACACACACACACACACGAGAGAGAGAGAGAGAGAGAGAGAGAGAGAGAGAGAGAGAGAGAGAGAGAGAGAGAGAGAGAGAGAGAGAGAGAGAGAATTAAGACTGGAAGATTATCCTAGAACACAACCCAATCAAACGGGCTAAAGTAACATGATGTCAATATGATTAGAAGTAATTGAGCGTAAGAGGTCATCATATTGTAAAAAAAAAAAAAAAAAAAAAAAAAAAAAACAGACAAAACGAACACGACTAGTTGAGATATGTGTCGAAATACGATGCCAAATGATGTGTGATGTTTTCATCGATGAATGGATGACATTAACATACTTTGTGGAAAAAAGAAGATTGGTTGGCAATAATACTTTCTGGGGAATGCTTTTTCCACGAATATCAATGGAAGCGTGGTATTTCAAAACAAAATTAATGTCATTCTCTTTTGAAAATCTGCACAATGAACATAGCAGATAACATTACACGCATATCTCAGACGAGTAGCATGAGCATCAAAGTTGGATTAATATATTCTTAAATGAAAGTCTTGTTCGAATGAATCGCAAATGTTGGTCAGTGTTCATTGAAAAGAATTTCTTCACAAAATGCAGTTTGCTATCAATCAAGTATCAGTCAAGCCTGTCGCTAGACTGAAAATTGAGCACTTCCACATTTGCCACCTACCATCTATCATAACTCTTCAGCTGTGAAATCGGGCAAACATGTTTTCTTAACCCACTTAATATGTCTGTGCACACCCATACACCATTTTGAGAGAGAGAGAGAGAGGTGGGCTGAAGGGAATACGAGGTGTGGGGAGGAAGGAGAGAATGGGCTGCTGTCCGAGAGATGAGCCTGGACTGTCAAGAATGACGGCAAAAAAAGGTTAAAGAAAAAGGTCTGAAGTCAACAAGGAAGGAGGACAACTCTGTCAACATTTGCACACGACCCCACAGGCCGATGACCCCCAGGTCAGCCAACATGGCGCGGACTGACCCCCGGCAGTCAGCCCACACAAAGTGAATGGGGACGTCTCCAAACAGATGGCGAGAACATTTCTGTCACTTCCTAAGGCGGGTATTGTTCTCCGCCGATGCCCGCGAGTTCTTGTTCTTCTTCTGCTCTCCCCACTTCCACAAGACAGTAAGGTTTTGTTTTACAGACACAAGCCACAGGCTCCATTCTCGCGACTTTGGCGTCTGGATGTGTTCCTTTGAGACTTCTGTCGATGAGCGAAGCTTGATGCTGATGACTGAATGTGTTCCTTTGAGACCACTGTCGATGAGCGAAGCTTGATGCTGGCGAGAGAGACATCGTGTATCCCGGGACTGTTCTGGAAAATGCAGCTCGCTTTCCATCAGACGTTGAAAGTCCACAGTTCGATTCCATTGATCACATTGAACATCACGTGTTCCCTTTTGACGCTCAAAGCGGCATCTACATCTGTCAGCAGATGAAAAAACACCCCCTCTCCCCCCCATCCCTTCCTACACCTACACATACATACACATACACATCGAGCACGTCCAAGCCTGTAGGGCACACTGTATGTACATCAGAAACTGTTTGAATACCAGACCTTACATTTGATATCCTAACGGCCTATCCTCTTTCTCATTTTCCAGTCAGCCGTCTGCTTCACTGTTTACTCAAAGATAATCCAACCCACCGCATAGCATAGCAACGCAAAGAGTCCACAAGTTTTGCTCATAACCACCTCCGTGCTGTCAGGCAATACTGATCCCAATTTCTGAATACCAAATGGGAGGTCAAAATCTGTCTATTCACTGTGGAAAAAATGTTTACAGGAGCAAGGAATTTCTGTCTGCTCTGAAGTCATTTTGACCCCGATTGTAACCCCGAACACAGGTTGCAGCCAAGGTTCGAGTCCACAGTTGCAGATTAAGCACACGGTGTACACACCTTTCGCAACACACTTCGGGCATAACTGGAGAACCTAGCCTTTCGTATTCACAACATCAAAAGATGTAATAGAAGGCTGTAGAGCTTGTAACCATCTCGACACAGATTTGTTTCGAGATCCACGAATGGAAGACCGAGCTGTTCAAGATCAGTGCCATAATCGCTTGACCTAATCACACTTCATAGAGGGGCAGAGCCAGGATTGTGTGTGTGTGTGTGTGTGTGTGTGTGTGTGTGTGTGTTCCAAATCCTGACATTCTGTCGACTCTCCAATCTCACCCACATGACAGAAGCAAATAATTCTTTAGCTGGCTCGTGTGCCGAACACTCCAGCAATGTTGATGTAAGCCTTCTGCAGCCTAACTGAAAGCAGGAAGTGACGTACCAATTTCTGGCATATGATTTTTTTCCCCTTCCCAAATCAATTTACAAGTTGCAAAGTAAAATATTGATCGCGGTGAACTATCCCAGCTTGGAAGAGAAACACGCTATAACTCCTGTAGGACATTGTTGACAAAGTCTTCCTCCTCCTCCTCCTCCTCCTCCTCCTCACCACCACCCCTTCCCCGTGTGCGCTCGCTTGCTTGTTTGCACACACACACACACACACACACACGCACGCACGCACGCACGCACGCACACACACACACACACACACACACACACACACACACACACGCACGCACACACACACACACACACACACACACACACACACACAGAGAGAGAAAGAGACAATTGCGGAGCATCAACATGGTTTTCGTGTCAATACCTTTTCGGGTCTTCCTTCCTCCTCGCCGTTTTCACACCAACATGGGACATGCAGCCCAGGCGTGACGCGGGGTTTGGCACGCCAACACGACATCGCCCTTTTGTCCGCACAACCTGCGCCCCTCGGTGCACCTTTGATTGACGTTCTGCTTATCCGGGGGCTGGGACATCAGAGAATTCAGGGCCCGTGGTTCGCCGGCCATTGATGGGACTGTGTGTGTGTGTGTGTGTGTGTCCTCTCCTCCGGACCAGCGGCAGTTGTGGACAACATGAGAATAGTTCCTGGCAGAATCTTGTCAAAAATCCACTCTTTTAGGCGGCTGCACGCGCGCGCGCACACACACACACAGAGAGGAGAGAGAGAGAGAGAAGAGAGAGAGAGAGAGAGAGAGAGATGGGGTGCAATGCAATGATAACGTCTCTTACGCAGAAGGGCCAGTTTTGTGAAGTCGCGTTCATAATGACCAACAATTGTCCATAGTTCCCCCCCCCCCCCCCCCCCCCCCCCCCCCCCCCCCCCCCTTTCCTGTTCGTCCCCTCCCAGCCTCCGTCTTCTTCTCCCCTTACTCATTGTTTCATATTTACACACAAAAAGAAAAAGAAGAAGAAGACAGAAGAGAGGAAGGACTAAGAAGATGAAGAAGATGAAAAAGAAAAGACAAAGAAGAAGAAGAAAGAAGAAGAAGAAGGAGAAGACGAAGCAAGAAGAAAGAAGAAGAAGAAAAAAAGAAGAAGAGAAGATGAAAAAGAAGAAGAAGAAGAAGAAGAGAAAGAGAGAACCCGCCATCCTCCCCCCACCCCCATCCCCTGACCCCAAACTGCAATATTTGACCGGCGTGCTGGTCTTCCTTTGTCCTGACCATTTAAGTGGCCGGTATATTTTGACCTCCACTGCACCACTTTTGGATCTTCAAACAGGCACCGTAAAATTTCGCTTCAAACCGATCATTCTTTACTTGTTGTTTGCAGTCTGCTTCTTCATAGCCATTTCTTATGTGAAAATCCGCATTCAGCTAGTTGCTTGGGAGAGAGTAGGATTGTGAAGTTCTCTTGCTGGGGTGAGAACACCACACATAAGATGGTAAATCTGTAAGATGTGATAGATGGACTGCACAAACAATGCTGTACGACGGATGAGTATCAGCCGAGAGATGGAAGTACGACAGAGCGAATAGGTCTCATGACGAGAAAGAATTCCAGAATACCCATACGTGTCAGTGAGAGTCTACTTGTTGCACTTCAATGCCCGCCATTTCATTTCTATGCCTTTAACGCACGCACCCCCCTGCCTCTCTCTCCTTGTCTCCACCCCCACCCCCCTCTTCCAGCCCCATAGTTCTTTTTAAAACAATACGCCAAGTCATTGCCTTGGTGGCAGAGAATATGTTTGCCTGCAATTGTTTTTCGGTACTAATTTCGTTCTGTACAATGCACTGCACATTATGCCCCTACAAAATTGCAGACATCTGAGTTTAAAATACCAAATGTTTGGAAGCAAGATGTAGACCCAAAGTCTGTCAAGGTGGCGTTCTTGCAGCACACTCCATCCCCCACCTCCCCAACCCCCCCCCCCGCCCCCCCCCCCCCCCCCTTGTCCTGGACTCCACGAGACAAGTTCTTGGTATATTTACTTTATCGTAGCGAGACGTTCCCTTTTGTACCCCTGTCGTTGCTGGACGTGAAAGTAGGTCACCCTGGTACACAGGTGGCCCATCTGTCACCTCATCTGTCACCTCAAGGCACGTGCGAGGTCACAGTCACCGTGCTGCACGTGGTCGATGGGGGGGGTCATCATTGTTAGGCCTTCGTACGGTCACAGCTGCGAGGGCTTGCAGGTCAGCAATCGACAAATGGTATTGTGTTGTAGGTTTGTTGCTCTCTACTGCATTTGCTCTGCGCTAGACACAGAATCGTGTTGTACACCACAGCACTGCGTTGTGCTGTTTCTTGCCCTATGTTGCACTAATGCCCGCATATCAATACAACTCGTTCACGGATATAGCAGATATATAACAGAACACTGCGATATGAGAATCTCTCTCTCTCTCTCTCTCTCTCTCTCAATCTCTCTCTCTCATAGAAATCTCTCTCTCTCTCTCTCTCTCTCTCTCTCTCTCTCTCTCTCTCTCTCAGGCATTATGGAATTGTGCGTTGCATTGTACTTTACTGTGCTGCGCTATGTTGTAAACTGTATTGTACTTGTCTGTACAGTTCTGTTCTGTGTTATGTACTGTATGTACTGTTCAGTATTTTTACTATTCTGTAAAGTACTGCATCACATGGTCTTGTATTATAATGTACTGTATCATGCTAAACCGTGTTGTACTGCTCTATACAATACTGTACTTTGCACCGTGGCATTGTACTGTTCTCTGATGTATTGCACTGTATTGTTTGTGTGCTGTTCTATTCTAGTCTGAGCTGTTCTGTATTGATTCGTACTCTGCTATACTGTGAATATCATTGTAATGTCATATTCTGTATGGTACTGAACTGCACTCTTTTGAACTGTATTATACTGAATTGCGCTGTGTTGTACTGCTCAGTACAACACTGTACTATACTGTAGTGTACAGATTCATGCTGTTCCGTATCAGCCAATGCTGCTCTGTCTACTGTATTGTATTATTTTGTTCCGTACTGAGCTGTGTTGTACTGTACTGTATGTATTTTGCTGTGTTGTTTTGTACTGTATCATGTTTAGTGTAGTCTAGTCTGGTATAATGTGGTGTGGTGTAGTGTATTGTGTAGTGTAGTGAAGCGAAGTGTAGTATGTAATGTAGCGTAGTAAACAGTGTAGTGTAATGAAGCGTAGTGTACAGAAATGTACTGTAGTGTTGTGTAGTGTGTAACGTAGTGTATAGTGTAGTGTAGTGTGGTGCCGTGTAGTGTAGTGTAGTGTAGTGTAGTGTAGTGTAGTGTACTGTAGTGTAGTGTAGTGTAGTGTAGTGTACTGTACTGTACTGTAGTGCAGTGTAGCGTAGTATAGTGTGACGTGCTACAATATAGTATAGTGTAGTGTCTTGTATTGCAGTATACTGTATTTTAAAAAAGCCGCCCTTTGAGAAACGACCAACACAGAATTTGGAAGGAGAGGGGGTTAGTTACCGCCAAGAATACAGACAAACAGAGTACAGGACTAGACACAATGCATTTCGACCTCTTGGGTCTTCTTCAGGCGAAAAACAAATAACCCCATTTAGGACAGCGACATGATCATGGAATCATTTAGCTGCGCTTCTCCTGTTCGTCAGGTGAAACCAAATAACATGAAGAAGACCCAAGTGGTCGAAATGCATTGTGTCCTGTCCTGTACTCTGTTTGTCTGTGTCCTTAGCGGTAACTAAACCCCTCTCTTTCCAAATGTTGCTTCATTTTCCGCCCCAGTGACTCCGTTTTGAAACTCAAAGACCAGCTCAGAGTTTAACAGATAACCGCGTCAGTTCCTTTACCCCGCATTGCATCTACTGTCCAGCCGTCCAGCATTTTAATGGACAACAGCAAAGCGACCACCCGGTCAAAATGGAAGCGGCGGTCATGGTGCCCCAGTGTGACCCGACGACCACACTGAAACAGCGGGCGAGCGTCCATGGCAGCTCGCTCAACCGACACTTCAAAACACAGCTCTTGAACTTGGACCGAACCTGTTTATCCTCGGTGTACTCTTAGTGGATCTCTCTCTCTCTCTCTCTCTCTCTCTCTCTCTCTCTCTCTGTCTGTCTGTCTGTCTGTCTGTCTGTCTCTCTCTCTCTCTCTCTCTCTCTCTCTCTCTCTCTGCCTGTGTTGTTTATTGGCCCAAAGGCTCTTCTCTCTGCCCCTTCCTCTCTGCCCTCCCCCCCCCCCCCCCCCCCCCCGTCCCTCTCTTCTCCTTGTCCAAATTCCTAGCCGTTCCTTCCTCCCTCTCCTCCCGTGCCCCCTCCCCCCTCCTCCTCCAATAAACACGGTATTTTTCATCTGCATGAATGCCAGCGGCGAGGCGTGCTTTGACTCGCTTCCAATGCCCACATCGCCTCGCTTCGCTATTGGCTCACGCCAAAATGTGACTAATGTGACCTTATCGCTCAAAACATAGCTTTGATCTTCCCTGTATGTTGATGAAACAGGCAAACAGAACGCCTTTCATATACAGATAGATAGATAGACAGACAGACAGACAGATAGATAGATAGATAGATAGAGAGAGAGAGAGAGACAGACAGACAGAGAGACAGAGACAGAGACAGAGAGAGAGAGAGAGAGAGAGAGAGAGATGTAAGCATATATATATATATATATATATATATATATATATATATATATGATTGTAAAATTAAAGTACACATGCACATCCACTGTCATTCTGCGATTTAAGGGTACAATGTCCTTTAAACCTGCAATACATTATCATTACTGTACCGGTAAGTACAGTACACTACAGTACACTACACTACACTACAATATAGCGCCAAACAGTTTGGTGCAGTATAACTCAGTATAAAACAACATACCGCTCTACAACTTAACACCACAGTATACATACAACACAACAGAACCCGACACAAGAAACCATGACACAAAACAACACATCATGAAAACGATGCCATTCCATGCAATTCAATCACTGGATGACATAACAATCATGCTGATGCTGATGCTGTGAGATGTGATGGTGGAGTTTCATACGTAACAATAGACGTACAGACTGTACGGATAGTGACACCATCCATTTTGGAGAAAACGGAGACTAAAATCGGGTTCACCACCTGAGACAGGTGTGACCACCTTACAAACCTCCCTCTAAAGCATGCTGTTCTTGCCAGCAGGACCAGGTTTCCTTTCTTTTCTTTTTCTCTGCATCTTGACCTGTCCTAGGTCATTTGACGTTGCATTCAGCTGCAGGTTGCGTGCGCTGCAGGAGAAACACGTGGTGTTCTTTTTTCTACCTGTGCATGTCGGGGTAGAGAGATGAACGCCGCTGAGAGAAATCGTGGCTTTCATTTCCATTTTGGGCATGCAATATTTAAAAATTTACTGAGGCCTGAATCTCTCTCTCTCTCTCTCTCTCTCTCTCTCTCTCTCTCTGGCAAGGTAGTTATGTGCTTAAGGCACTCACCAAGGAAACCGGTCAATCCCGGAGTCCGTCTTGCACATAGCGGATTTTTTTTTCCCTAACCTTTCCACTGGACCTAAGGTAGTGGTCAGAGTGCTGGTCTTATGGGCGAGCCGTTATGTCGCGGCCTCCTTCACAGCATGCGGTTAGCACACGTTAAACAACCCACGTCAGATAGGCTGTATCTGAGCAAATCTCGTCGAAAATCCACACACAGAAAACGCTGAGAAAGAAAATGGCGTCATACGATGATGGCTACGCGATTTTCCGAAGGAGAGATATGTGTGTGTGTGGGTGGGGGGGGGGGGTGGGGTGGGGGTGGGGGGGGGGGGGGAGTCTGACCCCAGAGAGATCTGTTGTTGTGATGATAAATCTATTCATGCACTAGCCGTCCTCGCTTCCCTCCTGTACTCCCCTTCAAACCGTCTCTTACCCCTCCCCTTCCCTTTCTCTCCCTACTTCCCCCACACCCCCTCCCCGCTAACCCCTAGTTCTCTCTCCACCTGCCCCCCCCCCCTCCCCCCCCGTTCGCATTGACCTATTCTTCATTCCTCTTTCCCTCTCCCTGTATCCCCCCCCCCCCCCCCCCCTCCCCGCCTTATTTTCCCTTTGGCTTGGACCTGCTTCGAATTCTTTGTGAAAAAAAACGTGTTGGAATGAGGGATTGAAATAAACACCTTTGAATAAACGTAAAGAAAAATTCGCTGTTCCACCGAACGACAGAAACGAAAAAAATTACAGGACATTTTGGTTTCTGTTTGTTGTTCGTTCGGCGGAATAGTCATTTCTTCTTGTAAGTTTGTGTCATTTTCCGCCTGCAGTCTTCTCCCTTTGACGCTAAAATACCGTGAGATCTTCAGTCTGATACTGTTCCAGTGAAATACCCTGAGGTCTTGAGTCTAATATTGTTCCAATGAAATACCTTCAGATCTTCAGGCTGATACTGTTCCAATGAGCCATTCC
>JADBJO010005585.1:120000-122500 GCA_016801955.1 Conus betulinus
CTCTCCTCTCTCTCTCTCTCTCTCTCTCTCTCTCTCTCTCTCTCTCTCTGTCTGTCTCGTCGTGTGTGTGTGTGTGTGTGTGTGTGTGTGTGTGTGTGTGTGTGTCTCTGTGTGTGTGTGTGTGTGTGTGTGTGTGTGTGTGTGTGGTGTGTGTGTGTGTGTGTGTGTGTGTGTGTGTGTGTGTGTGTGTGTGTGTGTGTGTGTGTGTGTGTGTGTGTGTGTCTGTGTGTGTCTGTGTGTGTGTGTGTGTGTGTGTGTGTGTGTGTATGTGTGTGTGTGTGTGTTGTGTGTGTGTGTGTGTGTGTGTGTGTGTGTGTGTGTGTGTGTGTGTGAGGCGGAGGTGGAGAAGGGCGGTGAAAGGCAATGGAGGGGGGGGGGGGTGGGTGGGGGGGGGGAGGAGGGGGCTCCGTCCTGGAATTGGAGCGTCGGGTTAAGCGACAGAAGGAGGTCATAGATGAAGTCTTCTCCTACTCCACGCTGGGGGTCTGACGGTAGAGAGCCCGGCTGAATGAAATGAAGCCGTCAATGAAGGCTTTTTCCCTCACTCTCCTCAACACCCCAATGCCCCCCACCCCCCCACCACCCTCCCAGCGTCCCCCTCCCTCCCACTTCTCGCTGCTCCCACCCCCCCCCCCCCCCTCTCCTAACTCCGTTCCCACGTATCCCCCATACCCCCCCCCCCTCTTCCCCTCTTCTTACCACCATCCCTCCCCGAGATTGATCACCACCTGGCCCTTTCGTGAAGCACTTATTGCTTTCTTTTTTCTTTATCCCTGTCTGTCTGTCTGTCGGTCTCTCTCTGTCTCTCTCTCTCACTCTCTCTCTCACTCAGTCTCTCTCTCTCTTCCTCCTCTCTCTCTCACTCATTCTCTTTCTCTGCTCTGCCTCCTCCTCTTCTCTCTCTCTCTCCTCTTTTTTCTCCCTCCTCTCTCTCTCTTTCTCTCCACTCGGAACACGAAATGTGCACCTCTGGGATAAAAGGGTACTCACCACAGGGATATAGGGAAATGTCCACCACTGGGGACAGGGATTATCCACTACTGGGATAGAGAAATGATCTTATCTGGGTAACGGGGACATGTCCTTCACTGGAGATAGGAAAATGTCCACGAAGAGAAGAGAAGAATATGTCCTCAGGACAGGGAAATGTCCACCTCTGGGGATAGGGAAATGTCCACCACTGGGGATAGGGGAAATGTCCACATCTGGGAATAGGGAAATGTCCGCCCACTGGGGATAGAGAAATGTCCACCAACGGGATAGGGAAATGTCCATGGATGATAGCATGGAAATGTTCGTCACTGAAAGTTTGGTCGTAATCATTATGATCTGGTTGTATAATTGTCTTGGTAGTAGTTGTATTGGTCGTAGTAGTTAAAGCAAAAAGCATTGTGTAGATGAGAAAGGCGAGACTGTAAGTCCTCATTGCTACGTTTTTTTTTCTCTTCACCTTTCACTTACCTTGCGTTTGTTTCATAAGATACTGCTCTTGTCTTGAGAACAGTTTTCTTTGTCTGTGTACCTATTCGTATCATGGTACCGCTTTTTTCTGTTATTTTTATCTCCCTTACCCTTTCTGACTGAAAGCAGCTACCATTTGGTTTCTTCATTAATTCCAAGAAATTCATTCAATCTTGACCAAATAGTTTAAAATGCTGTTTATTATCCCACACTCTTCGAGCGATTTTTAATGGCCTGCTAATTCTGTGCGCTTTGAATCATAATGTGAAATACATTACACAAAATTTTATTGATCTAGACGCACCGGCATGATATTTGACGGTTTGTTTTCTCTTCTGAATAGCAATAAAACTGAACCAGCTTTTGAGAGTTGTAACATTATGATGCAAGACTGTGTCATCCGAATCTGAAGAAAGAAAATGACCCTGTAAACCAAGTCGACAACCATCAAAGTGGTGTCCTACAAATTATTGATGGAGATGTATTTCCAGGACATTTGAAAAGGAGTCCGTTGACATTGATCTTTGAATTCAGGAGAGAGAGCAATAGAACATTATCATTTTCTTGTAGTCAGAACACTGATCTTTGAAATCATTACTTATCCCGGAGTTGGATATTGATTGGGCTTTGTCGATTCTCAGTTTTTTGGCACGAACAAATGATCCTACATTTGAACGACACAGTGCCAAGACGCGTGACGTGTTGTGGACAAGGGGAGACAAGATCAGGAGTTTGCTCGGTTCATTGCATGGACCAAAGCTTGACCCCTGTGACCTCGCCATGACAAACAGCACACCAGTGCCAGCTGATAACACTCAGGTGGTGTAGAAAGGGGGGAGGGGTGGCGGTGGTGGTGGAATCAGAAGGCATTGGAGAAGAGGTGAACATGCTGAAGGAGGTGAGAATAGTGGGCGGGAGTGGGGGGGGGAGGGGGGGGGGGGGGGGGGGGGGGGGGGTCTGGCACAGTCCCATTTTCGATGTGGATGGTTGCACACCATCAAATCGAGATAACAGGGCCGTGTGTATGTAAACTTCTTGA
>JADBJO010005585.1:132500-143877 GCA_016801955.1 Conus betulinus
TCCTGGGAAGAATCAGCTTTGGTACGTCAGCAAACAAAAACGGGGCGGGGGGGGGGGGGGGGGGGGGGGGGGGGGGGGGGGGGGAGGGGGAGGCGGGGGGGAGGGGTGGGGGAAGGCGGAAGATGTGGGGAAGGGGAAGGGGGGGGAGACAGGGACAGGTGATATAATTCCATGGCAACGTACTCTTTTCAGAAGAGAGCTTTTCGAATAACTTAGAAAAAAGTTGAGCCCGAAAAAACTATAGCACAACATCAAAACACACCAGATGGTACACTATGCAATGAATGAATCTGTTCAGGAGCAGTATGTCCCTTGATATCTTAATGGAGTGTCCTGCGCGTGCCTGTACCCATCGTCAACATAGCGCAGGCCTCCAAGGGGGTACAGGATGCTCTAAAGGCAGGTGAGGACAGTGCTTCTCTGGGTCCTCCCCAGCACCTCGGGTGTTTCTTTTTCTTCTTTGCCTTAACTAGGCTGACCTGGAGAAAGGTCCAGTGACGGTGAGGAAAGACCCACTGACCACAGGGAAAGTCCTGTTGACAGTGGGAAAGACTACAACTTTGGATTCTCTCTTGAGGGCACATAAGACCGTATGGCGAAAGCTTGGCTGTGTCTGGAGTGGCACTGTCTTCATCTGTCCGTGGGCAGGGGTGGTTGGGTCTGTGGGGTGTGCTCGGCAGCTGGAGGGTGGTGTTTTTCGCCGGTATGCAGTCTGCACGGGCTGGTACACCCATGGGGATGCTACTTTAAGGCTGTTACGAGTTGCATCCTGCAGCCTGAATTACCTCTGTTCAGGAGCAGTTATGTCCCTTGATATCTTAATGGAGTGTCCTGCGCGTGCCTGTACCTATGTCAACACAGCGCAGGCCTCCAAGGGTGGTACAGGACTGCTCTAAAGGCAGGTGAAGACAGTGCTTCTCTGGGTCCTCCCCAGCACCTTCGGTACACACTATGCAATGAATGAATGAATCTTTTGTTTAACGTGTCTTCACCATAATTAGTGATGTTACTTTACACGGAACAGGATGCAATGTCAAGAGTTAGATCGATCGATTTGTTTGAGCCTTTTTTCTCATCAAAGACAAGTTCCGTATACAAAGAGGTCAAACGTGACTTCATTATTCAGCATTAATCTCTCTCTATCTCTCTCTTCTCTCTCTCTCTCTCTCTCTCTCTCCTCTCTCTCTCTCTCTCATATATTATGATATACATTAACAATGCTTTATATACCTAAGCGTATTGTGACTTAAATCATTCACTTTGAAAATATTAGAAAAAAGTTACTTATGAAGCATGAACTATACATATTATTAAAACTGAAGACTAAAAAGAATGTTAATTTCTACATCAATTTGTTGCTTTCCACTATATAAAAAAAACCTATGAAATGTATTAGCATGCTTTAAAGATGTGGGAAAACCTTGTAATAGAGTAAAGTGATAAATAAAACCAATGTGAAGCCACTGAGAAAAAACCCTGCCGCTATGTCCAAGGTCCACCGCATCAATGCGCTTTATCACACATCATAATGCTATTGCTGACGACAGCCGACAGAACGGAGATGGTTGGATACACAACAGCTGACAATTGTCATCAGCAGACAGATGACCTGTGGCACCCGAATCACAGAAAGACACTCTGTGTAAGGAGGTCAGTGCCGAAACACTTGTCTGGTGTGTGTGTGTGTGTGTGTGTGTGTGTGTGTGTGTGCGTTCGTGCGTGCATGCGTGCGTGCGTGGTGCGTACAGGCGTACGTGCGTTCCGTGTATATGTGTGTGTGTGCGTGCGTGCGTGCGCGTGTGTGTGTGTGTGTGGTAAACCCTTGTTTTATATGGCCTGTACCTTAAATAGATGCCTTTGCTACTTAGAGTTCAGTTGCGATGTCAAAAGGCATTCACCACTTCCTTTGATCAGAACTTCCTGTTCACGTAATGTCTGGCTGTTCACTACATCTCGCCGTTGATTGTGTCAAACACTGTCAAGTGGTGTAGCACATACAGTGGCTTGATTGTGTCAACCCTGTCAAATGTAAAGAACACACACAGTCGGCTGATTGTGTCAAACACTGTCAACTGTGAAGCACACACGGTGGCTGATTGTGTCAAACACTGTCAACTGTGAAGCACACACGGTGGTTGATTTGATTGTCAAACACTGTTAAGTGTGCAGCACACACCGTGGCTGATTGTGTCAAACAATGTCAAGTGTGTAGAACACACAGTGGCTGATTTGTAGCCACACGCACAGAAGGGCCAAAACACTGTCCAGTGTGTAGCACACGCACAGTGGCTGATTGTGTCAAACAATGTCCAGTGTGTAGCACACGCACAGTGGGCCCGATTGTGTCAAAACACTGTCCAGTGTGTAGAACACACACAGTGGGCTGATTGTGTCAAAACACCTGTCCCGTGTGTAGACCACCACACCACAGTGGCTGATCTGTGTCAAACACTGTCCAGTGTGTAGAACCACACACAGGGCTCGCCTCCGGGCGAAGGCCCCACGTGGTGCTAGTTGAAGGCTGACCTCCAATGACCAGCAAGTCAGTCAGAAATGACATAACCGAACAGCAGGCCGTCAGAAGGCTGACCTCACTGACCAGCAGTCAGTCAGAAGCTGAACCTAACCGACCCAGCAGTCAGTCAAGAAACTGACCTCACTGAGCAGCATGTCAGTCAGAAGCTGGAACTCTAACTGACAAAGCAGTCAGTCAGAAACTGACACTAACCCTGACCAGCAGTCAGTACTAGAAGCTGCACCCTAAATGACCAGCAGTCAGTCAGAAAACATGACATAACTGACCAGCAGTCAGTCAGAAGCTGACTCTAACTGACCAGCAGGCAGTCAGAAACTGAACTAACTGACCAGCAGTCAGTCAGAAGCCTTGCGAATCTGTGTGGGCCCCTACTATAACAGTACAAAACCGCATCCTTACAGCAGAAGTCCCAAATAGCGCATTTTTCCTGGTTTATATTCGGCACTGTTGGTCATTAATGACAAATATGTTGACTGCAATTTAATGCAACGTTTGCAGAATGGAATCCACTGCAAAAAGAACATGATGTTTGCAAAGGAAAGACGATTTCCTGTGATGAAACATAATAATGCACTGTTCTTTCTTAAAGAATGATACCAGACTATAGTTCATCTGCTTTACATGCGGTCAGGTGAGAACTAGATCAGTACCTCTGTCCGCTCTGGTCCACTATGAGAGAGAGAGAGAGAGAAAAGATGAGAGAAGAGAGAGGAGATTCAGAATGTTTTAATCATATATTGGCAATTGCCGCTCATGATGGGGAGTAATTGAACAATCATTCACAAAGAGACAGACAGACAGACAGACGACAGACAGACAGAGACAGACAGACAGACAGGACAGACAGCCAGATAGACACTCAGACAGACAGAGACAGACAGACAGACACGACGGACAGGGACAGAGAGCCGAACCTGCTGGAAACTACAATCAAAACAGCATCTTCCCCTGCGTGACAATTTGTCACTGAAGGCGCGCGCTAGTTGGAACTGGCTATGGGCTCTGTGAAGGATAAACACGTGCCACATGGAAACTGGGGACTCGGCTAACCGTGCCCTGGAACTGGCTCATGTGACCAAGCCGCCCCCGACAACAACGTCGCCATGAGAAATGGATCTGGGCTCTGTGTCCAGCGACAACAAGTTGAACATGGAACCATCCCCGCCCATCCCCCTGGTTTATGTGACGGGACACCACACGTGCCCTGGAACCTGGCTCTGGGCTCATGTGACTAGGGACAACACGTTGCAATGGAACGGGCTCTGGCATCTGGACGGGACCCAAAACGAGCCATGGAACTGGCTATGGCTCTGTGACGGGACCAAACACGTGCCCATGCGCGCGGCACCTGCGTTGAAAGAAAACGAGTAAGATGAATCCGCAAGGAAATCGGGCATCACGCTGTTAGGTTATGGTCAAGCTTGTCAGGATAATGAAGCCCACACACGAGTGGGAGTGCAGCCCATATTCCAGCCAAAACAAACAAGGCTCTCTGGTAGTGATCGAGGTGCCCGGAAATGGAATGTGATCTACACGAGCGAATGAATTCTCCACCACAAAAAACCCAACCCCACCACAAAAACAATAAACAAAAACAAACACCAAAAAAAAGGCGACCAGCAAATAGACAAAGGCGAGAGTCGCATCCTCTGCTGTCTTGATCTTAAATGTGCGGCTATCTCGCAAGGCCCCACGAATACTGTGAAACGTGTTTCGTGAAAGGGCGTTATGGCGCAGTGTTGTCGTGTCCGCGTGTATAATGAGGCGCCAGTCACGAAATCTACTTGTACAGGCCCAACACAAGGCAACTTAACCTGTGGTTTTTTCCCCTCCAGGGTACATTTCTTATTTGTGGTGAAAATTCGATTCCAAGCTCAGACCATGAAGTTATGGTTACAGGTAATCAGGTTTGATGTCTTATTATTTGGGTGTGCTTGTGTGGTGTGTGTGTGTGTGTGTGTGTGTGTGTGTTGTGGTGTGTGTGTGGGTGTGTGTTTTGTGTATTGGTGTTTGTGTATTTGTGGTGTGGTGTGTGGTGGTGTGTGTTTGTGCTGGTGTGTGTGTGTCGTGTGTTGTGTGTGGGTGTGTTGTGCGTGTGGGTGTGGTGTGTTGTGTGTGTGTGTGTTTTGGGTGTGGTGTGGTGTGTTGTGTGTGTGTGTGTGGTTGTGTGTGTGTGAGTAAGACGCGCAGCGCGCGCGTCGTGTGTGTGGTCTAGTATGGAATTTGTGTGTGTGTTTTGTGCTTTATTGGTCGTTGTGTGTGTTGTGTAGTGTGTGTGTGTGTGTGTGTGTGGGGGTGTGTGTGACCATATTTAATGTGTTTAAATGGATGAATGTGTGTATTGTCTTCTCGTGTGTTTATTCTGGTCTGTCTGTATTGGTCTGATGTTCTATTGTATGTACGTTATATGTCAGAATATACTATGTGTGTCTGTACTGTATTGGTGTTATTTTCGAACATATATATGTGTGCTGTGTGGGGATGTGGGTGTGTGTGTGTCTGTGTGTAGTGGTGTGTGTATGTGTGGTGTGATGGCGTAGTGTGTGGTGGTTGTGGTGTGTGTGTAAATCTGTGTCATATTATGGAATCAATCGTGTGGGTGTGTGTGTTGTGTGGGTGTGTGTGTGTGTGTGTGTGTGGTTTCTTTGTGTGTATGTCTTTTGTAGTCCTCTGTGTGTCTGTTCCGGACCGAATGGATGTCATGTGTATGTGTCTGTTATTGACTCCTCATCTGTGTGTGTCCTCTATTGTGTTGGACGTGATGCCTGTGTGTATGTCCTTGTCTGTATATCGTCATGAAAGCCCATGTTACAGTTTGCGGTGATGTCGTTCTGGCTGTGGTAAATCATGGCCTGCCAGAGAATGTAAATATGGTCTTACGCTATGCACTGTGTGTCCCTTTTTGTGTATCAGTTCTGCTGCGTAAGTATGTACCCTTTGTGTCAAACGTTTCCTGTGTGTATGAATTTGTTCGCAACGTATTGTTCTTTTCCCGTGTGCGGTCCTCCCTGTCTTTATGTCATGTTCAGTGGTCGTCTTTATGTCATGTCATGACATGTCAGTGTGTCATGTCTTTATGTAATGTCAGGTGCTCGTCTTTATGTAATGTTCAGTGTGTCCTGTCTTAATGTAAATGTCAAGTGTGTCTTTCTTTATGTAATGTACAGTGTTGTCTGTCTTTATGCTCATGTCATGTGTGTCTGGTCCTTCTGTCTTTATTGTGATGTTCGTCCACAGTGTCTATGTAGGTCTGTCTTTATGTCATGTCTGTGTGTCTCTATATAGATCATGTCTTGTGTGTCGTGTCTTGATGTGCATGCTCAGTGTGCTGTCTTTTAGTAATGGTCCAGGGCTGGGCGGGCCGGCGTGAGGGGACCAGGGCGACACTACGGACGCGCTACGCGCTAACGGGACAAGAAGCGCGGGCCCGCGCGGGCCCGGAGACGCGCAGCCGCGGGTACGCGCGGGGGCCGGACCAGCAGCGCGGGCCTATTAGGGCACGGGAAGCGCAGCAGCAGGGCCCAGAGCGGGAGGGAGCTATGGCCCGTGAGGGACAGGACATCGCAGAGCTGGCGGCCGGCAAGGGAGCGGAGGCAGAGCGGGCGCGCGGGCAACGGGAACACGAGGCGGCGACGCGCTATTTCAGGGACGCGCAGAAGAGGCCTCGCGGGCCAGGACGCCGCCCGAGAGGGCACTACGCGGGCAACTTACACAGAAGAGCTGAAGGAGCGGGGCCGGACCCGAGATGCGAGGAAGAGGAGGGCCCGGAAAGCAGAGCAGGGGAGCTTGACTGGGCGACAAGATATTTAATCGGGAAGGAGACACTAACTCGGACAAGATAGGCGAGGGAAGCAGACTTTCACTCTCAAACGCAGCGCCTGGAGCAGATTTGAAAGTCTAGCAGAGCGGTCAGCGAGTGCGAATTACCCGACGCTATTTAAGATTAGGGACTCTCTTTACCTTACTACAGGCGCTGGATCGAGTGTACCAGTCCGTAAGCTCGTGCGTAGAGGGAACTGACCCTAAGCGCTGTACTATAGTCAATCGGAAAAGCAGACTAGGTGACAGAGACGTTGAAAGGTACCCTAAGAGATTGCATATAGTGAAGGGAAGCTAAGGAGAGGCTGCCGAGATTGCATAAGCGATAGATACTTTAAGAGAACGAAGGGAAGCGAGGGCCGGACTGATAAAATATGTAAGATATTTCCTTTACCCTCAGCTCGTTCCTATATTGCCACGTCCCTCCCTCACCCTCTTAATCCAAATCATGCGACCATCCAACATTCTCTCTTCTGTCACTGGGCCCCCCCCCTCCAGACCCCCCCAACCCCACGAAGACTTGTTCTGCTGATACACCCCCCCCCCCCCACCAGTGTGTTTGGCAGTTGCCGAAAGGTGAAGACTGTCCATCCACGAATGACAAATCGCAGTGCCGCCCTACATCCCCTGTTTGAAGGTATACATTTGTGAAGCAGGAAAAACAACACGTCGACCTGTTAATAGGTTACGCCATGTGCTTAGAACAAGCAACACAAGAGGAGAGAGAGGGGAGTGGTGAGGGAGAGAGGGAGTTTAGCACGTTTAGGGCGCCGATGGGGGGGAGTGAGAGAGAGCCCAGAGAAGAGGTGAGACCTCAGAGAGGAGAGGAGAGACCCCGAGTCGGGTCCCCCCCCCCCCCCCCCCGCCCCCCCGCCCCCCCCCCCCCCCCCCCCGTTTCGCCCCCAGTGTAGGGGGCGGGGCACACCCGACGGGGTTCGCGCGATAACGGGGCCTGGCCCGGGAGGGGGCGGGTTGACGGGGGAGATGGTTGGAGGCGAGAGTGCCTAGTGAGGAGGCAGAGACGCAGAGAGAGAGAGAATATAAACATTCTTTCATTGGTACACTTCATGAGCAGGGTCTTTATTCCCTTCTACAAGTCTATCGCGAGGAATACAACACTTAGATACTCACTTACTACTACTATACTGCTACTGAGGACTTATTACTATCTAAAAACATCCCAATACACCACCACCACCGTTCATCATCTGATTCGCATCATCTAAGCATCACTTTTTTCATCTATACATACATCCTACTTTAATATAATGCATCATAATCATCGTGTCAATAATCTGGACTGACTGTCAACTACTACACGGAGTAACCGTCCATCGACGTCGATTTGCTTTACTTTCTAAACACCACACAGCAATTCACACGTAAATCATGACGACGAGTAACGACGACAGACGATCGAGCGACCCAGAACGTAAGACTGATGACGACAATGACAGCAGTTACTCCCTCAGGGTGGGCAAGCGATTACGGAGCCTCAGCAGGGAAGCAGACTGACATTGGCAGAGAGGGAAAAGCGAGGCCACGGCTGTGACGAGGAAGCAGATAGTACGTCTGGTATGGAGCCAGCTGCTTTCTCCTGGTCCTTCCTGACCTCATTAGATTACGGTCGGGGCTGATTCTACCGGGCAACATACACAAACGGTCCATTTCGAGATGTGTATCGGCGACACAAATTATGGTGCTTCCTATGTCCTATGTATATAATATCTGTTCGCCTATCCTCGCTCCTCCTCTCGACCAACTATATGTTTGTCCTCGCTCATATTTTCGATCTCCCTATTCGGCTTCTCATCTCTATCTCTTATCATATATCTACTCTATTGTCTTTTAAAAACTCCTCTATACTCTCTATATATCTCTCTCTCTCTCTCTCTCTCCTCTCTATCTCCCTCTCTTCCTCTTCTCTATCACCTGGTGGATGGGAAAACTGGATGCAAGGGTGTGGCTGGATCAATCAGAGATTGCATGGGGGAGAGCGTTATGGTGATTTGCCTGATGGTTGTGTAATTTCGCTCAGCCTCCGCCTTCCTATTTTCTCGTTCTCGTTACACCCACCCAACATATCCGCCCATCTACTCATCCTCTATCTGGTTGTCTGTCTGTTGGTCTGTCTGTACGTGCTCTGTCTGTGCTGTCTGTCTCTCTCTCTTAAAGTTCATTCCCCGTTGTCCCACTCGTTCATTATAAATAAACAAAAAAAAAAAAAAAAAAAACAACAAAAAAAATCCACCCCAAAAAAAAAAAACACCATAAAAACAAAAAAATAAGAAAAAAAAAAAAAAAAAAAAAAAAACAAAAAAAAAAAAAAAAAAATTAAAAAAAAAATATAAAAAAAAAAAAAAAAAAAAAATCTAAAAAATAAAAAAACAATAATAAAATAAGAACCGTGCTGTCTTTCCTTGTTGTGTTGTTCTTAGTTTTTTTTTCTTTCTTTAACTAGAAGCGTTTTTGTTGGTGGTTTATATCATCTTTTTCGTTATTTACATGTGGTATTATTATGTATTTGTGTGATTGTGCGCGCCAGCGCTTGCCTGTTGCCTGTGTGTGTGTGCGTGTGTGTGTGGTGTGTGTGTGTGGTGTGTGTGTGTGGGTGTGTGTGTGTTGTGTACGTGAATGATGTGTGAGGTCGTTGTGTTGTGAGTGAATGTGAGTGGAGTGAGTGTGTTGCATGTGTGTACATATGTATGCATGTGTGTTACGGTGTGTTCGCGCGCACGGGCACCTATTTGTAATTGTAACGTGAATGTGTGTGGGTCTACCTATCTGCATATGTATTGTCTGTATGTGTCTATGCGTGTGTGGTGTGTGTGTGCGCCACACACTCACATACAAACACCCGCGAGGGGAAGGACGAGAGAGAGAGATGAGAGGAGAGAGAGGAGCGGAGACGAGAGTTAGAGAGAGAGGGAGATGGGAAGGAGGAGGAAGGAAGGTCTCAGCAGGGGACAGGTAGGCGGCAGACAGGTGGGCAGGCAGACAGGTAGGCAGGCAGGACAGGCAACAAACAGCCATCAGTTAGATCAGGAAAGTTCAACAGACACGACTTCTGTATGGAACACAGCACAGACTCATCATCAAGATAGAATCGAACACTCTGTGTGTAGCCCCCCCAAAGGCCAAATCTACACAGCCGTGTTGTGTGTGGTGTGTGTGTGATGGTGTGTGTGTGTGTGTGTTGTGGTGGTGTGTGTGTGTGTGTGAATGGCTGACTGGAACAGAGAGAGAGAGA
This sequence comes from Conus betulinus, assembly GCA_016801955.1. NCBI lineage: Eukaryota > Metazoa > Mollusca > Gastropoda > Neogastropoda > Conidae > Conus > Conus betulinus. Next base: position 142,106 of record JADBJO010005585.1, read on the forward strand.
GAGAGAGAGGAGAAAGAGTTAGAGAGAGAGACAGACAGACAGAACAGACCAGACGGACAGACGGAACAGACAGACACAGACACAGAAACAGACGCAGCCGACAGACAGAAGACAGGACCAGACAGACAGACAGACAGAAAGACAGAGACAGAAACAAACCGGCCCGACTGAGACAAAGACAGAGGTCGGAAGTGAAGAGAGTGGGGCCTTTTTGAAATGCGCACACAGTAGACCCATTACACTTTATAGGTCTATACGTAGCCATACGGGAACCATATCTACCCTCTATCTCTCCTCTCATTCTCTATCTCTCGCTCTCTCTTCTCTGCTAGTTTTTTTTCTTCTTTGAAATCAGGTTTCTTTATTCTGTTGGCGTTTTCAATTCGGTCTTCGTTTCCCTGCAAAGTCATCCACGCCTTAAATGTTAAAGGATGAACAACTCATCAACTTTCAATGTAATTGATGAAGAGATGTGGTTTATTGGCATTTTTGTAAGGTCTTAGTTGCTAGTTATAGCTTAGTTAGTCCCTAGCGGGGCAAGGGACGATAAAAAAAAAAAGCATATGTTTGTTATCTGTTACACCTGAAACAAGACTAGATAGAAGAAGAAGCCATCATAGCCGCCACAGTTAAGAATAAGAATCATCCATAATCTTCGCTAGTATATTCCTATATATACTCTATCTCTCTCTATCTAGAGTATCATCTCGATACGATTATACATATACAGAGTTGCTTGCCGTGTATTATATGTATGTCTGTCTCATCGTCGTGAGGGAGAACGGAAAAAGACACGGGGACTACGACTGGTAATACCAATCATGGATTTCCATAACGAAGGTGGATATAAACGGTAGATACAGAACGTTTACAGGGTAACGATGGGAAAGACATTAGAAACGGGGGGACATCGAACGGGAGGGACCTGAGGTCCCCTGGCATGAAGCGGCAGGGGGGAACATGGAACTGACTGCCAAAGGGGGTGATTGTTGAGGGAAAAGCCAGGAGGAGCATGGCAATGGTATGGAAGGGGGGGGGTGGTGCGGAATTGGAAAAGGAAGGAGGGATGATACTGAAACTGGAAGGGGTAAGGGGATGAAAGGCAACTGAAACGGAAGGGGATGATGCTGAAAACGGAAGGGAAGGGGATGATACTGAAAATGGAAGGGAAAAGGGGATGATATGAAAATGGAAAAGGAAAGGGGCATGATACTGAAAATGGCCAAGGGAGGAGGGGATGATACTGAAATACGGAAGGGAAGGGGGTGCATATGAAAACGGAAGGGAAGGGGAATGCTCCTGAAAACGGAAGGGAAATAGGGGGAGGCTACTGAAACGGAAGGGGCAAGGTTGATAATACGGAAGGAAGGGGATGTCCTAAAATGAAGGGAAGGGGAGTGATATGAAAATGGAAAGGGAGGGATGAAACGACACCTGAAACGGAAAGGGGATGATGCGAAATGGAGGGAAAAGGGGAGTCTTGGATGAAACGAACGGGAAGGGAAGGGGATGGGACTGAAACTGGAAGGGAAGGGGATGAAACTGAAAAGGAAAGGAAGGGGCGATACTGAAAATGGAGGGAGGGGGTGATACTGAAAAATGGAAAGGGAAGGGGACGATTGAAAAGGAAGGCAATAGGGATGGAGAACATTTGAAACAGAAGGGAAGGGAATAATGTGAAACTGCGGAAGGGAAGGGGGGATGGTCAGCAGAAATGAGGAAGAAGGTGGACGAGTAATAATGGAAGGGCAACAGGTGACGCTAGAAAGCGG
>JADBJO010005586.1:0-21326 GCA_016801955.1 Conus betulinus
ACTACGCAAAAAATGTTTTACTGAAATATCACCCAGTATCAAACATATGAGATGTGTTTCAAACCCTTAATGCAGAGATGAATGCAACACATAAAAACTAAGAGATAAAAAGATGGGGGGAAAGGCACAGATACATGCACATGCACACACACACAAGCATCTACACGCACACACACACACACACACACACACACACTCACATTCTCAGAGAGGAAGCTCAACATTATACATGGGGAGAGAACTCAAATTCCTCGAGGATTACCAACCCCAGTTCACGCGTTCATCTTTGATGAAGCTGCCACTTTTTCGTACTTCATCAACAGACTTCCATCCTCTGTCAATCCATTTCTTGGCAGTGGCTGGTCCCACTCCAAAGACACTGGTAAACTCCTGTCGGTAAAATTTTCATTGTCAGTTCTATATCTTTTTTTTTCCCAAAAAGGTTGCAGGAGATTTTCAATTAAGCAAGTCTAAATGCTAAAAGTGCTAAGCATACCCAAAAAATCTGTTACTATGTGGAAACTAAGTTACTGAGGTGCTTCAAAAATTGATAGATCATCAGCCAAGCTCTCTCATCAACACTGGACTAATTGTCATGTCAAAAGAAGCCACTGGGCTGTTGGTTCACACTGTCTTTCAAGAATAACATGGAACTGGACACATTCTATGACTGATGGCATAGCATGTTAAAAGCAGGCTTGCATATTTGCCTGGTCGTTACATCTTGATCTGTCTACTGATAACACTATGGTCAGAACTTGCAGCAGCACCAGCTTGTGCATGCGTGCGTGCGTGCATGCATGCGTTTTGTTGCTGTTGACATATTCCTGTTTAATCATTTTATTTTTTGTGAGAAATCATTGATCATATTCAGATTTAATGTCCAGACCTATCAAAGGTGACATGGCATGACAACAGGGCTTGGAGGACCTATTTGGCACTAAAACGACACCAGTAGAATAATAACTTGTTTATAGAGGTCAGTGAAAATGCCAACCTTTATGTTGTGTATCCGCAAAATCTTAACTCCCAACATCTGACTGAAGTGAGTAAACCGCCCTCACTCTGTCAAAGAATAATTTCTATTTCAGATCAATAAATTACTTGCTTCTTTTAACTTCAGTTTCTATTCCTGTTGAGCATATGTTTTCTTGTTTTTTTGTTTTGTTTCGTTTTGTTTGTTTGCATATGTTTTTCTTGTTAGTCTGTTTTTGTTTTGTTTCATTGTTTTGATTTGTTATTGCTGCCTTATTTATTTCATTTCTGGTTAGAAATCTTTACCTGTTGTTGAAAGAAGTAAACAGCAAATAGTAAGCATGCTATCTTTTGCTCCAATAGCAAGAAAATCAACTGCATATGACTTCAAATTGGAGAAAATATATGTTTATTTTTCTTATACATTGTTTCTTAATCATGTTCACAAAAACAGTAACACAAAATAAAATAAAATCCTAAGTAATATGAATGAGGAATATCCTTAAATGATGGAAATCGCATGCTGTTGAATCTACAGAAGTTACTCTGTTCACATGCCTTGGTATAGCTGCTTGCAATATGGGGAGTTTTTATCATACTCCCTGTTTGGCTAGTATACTTACCTTGTCAGACCACAGCATTCTACAGCAGTTAGTCAGCTCTGCCAGGCCTAAGTTTTCTGGAAAGCTAAAGAAGAGGATGCGGAGGTGGGGGATGGAAGGTATGGGGTAATCTAAAATATATTCAGTAAATGACGAACAGCTTAATGAACCCCCCAAGACAAAATTCAAGTGTCATACCTTCATAAGCAGAAACCACTCATTCGTGATATGTTGTACTTCCTCCACACACTCCGTCCTCAAGAATGCTCTGAAATAAAGTTTTTCAAAAATTAACATGTAAAAAAAAAAGTTTTTTTTTTGTTCCCCCCCCCCCTTTTTGACCCCCCTTTTACATGTTAAATTTTTGAAAAACTTTATTTCAGAGCATTCTTGAGGACGGAGTGTGTGAGGGAAGTACAACATATCACGAATGATGTGGTTTCTGCTTATGAAGGTATGACACTTGAATTTTGTCTTGGGGGGTTCATTAAGCTGTTCGTCATTTACTGAATATATTTTAGATTACCCCATACCCTTCCATCCCCCACCTCCGCATCCTCTTCTTTAGCTTTCCAGAAAACTTAGGCCTGGCAGAGCTGACTAACTGCTGTAGAATGCTGTGGTCTGACAAGGTAAGTATACTAGCCAAACAGGGAGTATGATAAAAAACTCCCCATATTGCAAGCAGCTATACCAAGGCATGTGTCTGTAGATTCAACAGCATGCGATGTTCCATCATTTAAGGATATTCCTCATTCATATTACTTAGGATTTTTTTTATTTTGTTACTGTTTTTGTGAACATGATTAAGAACAATGTATAAGAAAAATAAACATATATTTCTCCAATTTGAAGTCATATGCAGTTGATTTTCTTGCTATTGGAGCAAAAGATAGCATGCTTACTATTTGCTGTTTACTTCTTTCAACAACAGGTAAAGATTTCTAACCAGAAATGAAATAAATAAGGCAATAACAAATCAAAACAATGAAACAAAACAAAAACAGACTAACAAGAAAACATATGCAAACAAACAAAACGAAACAACACAAAAAAACAAGAAAACATATGCTCAACAGGAATAGAAACTGAAGTTAAAAGAAGCAAGTAATTTATTGATCTGAAATAGAAATTATTCTTTGACAGAGTGAGGGCGGTTTACTCACTTCAGTCAGATGTTGGGAGTTAAGATTTTGCGGATACACAACATAAAGGTTGGCATTTTCACTGACCTCTATAAACAAGTTATTATTCTACTGGTGTCGTTTTAGTGCCAAATAGGTCCTCCAAGCCCTGTTGTCATGCCATGTCACCTTTGATAGGTCTGGACATTAAATCTGAATATGATCAATGATTTCTCACAAAAATAAAATGATTAAACAGGAATATGTCAACAGCAACAAAACGCATGCATGCACGCACGCACGCATGCACAAGGTGCTGCTGCTGCAAGTTCTGACCATAGTGTTATCAGTAGACAGATCAAGATGTAACGACCAGGCAAATATGCAAGCCTGCTTTTAACATGCTATGCCATCAGTCATAGAATGTGTCCAGTTCCATGTTATTCTTGAAAGACAGTGTGAACCAACAGCCCAGTGGCTTCTTTTGACATGACAATTAGTCCAGTGTTGATGAGAGAGCTTGGCTGATGATCTATCAATCAATTTTGAAGCACCTCAGTAACTTAGTTCCACATAGTAACAGATTTTTGGGTATGCTTAGCACTTTTAGCATTTAGACTTGCTTAATTGAAAATCTCCTGCAACCTTTTTGGGAAAAAAAAAGATATAGAACTGACAATGAAAATTTTACCGACAGGAGTTTACCAGTGTCTTTGGAGTGGGACCAGCCACTGCCAAGAAATGGATTGACAGAGGATGGAAGTCTGTTGATGAAGTACGAAAAAGTGGCAGCTTCATCAAAGATGAACGCGTGAACTGGGGTTGGTAATCCTCGAGGAATTTGAGTTCTCTCCCCATGTATAATGTTGAGCTTCCTCTCTGAGAATGTGAGTGTGTGTGTGTGTGTGTGTGTGTGTGTGTGTGCGTGTAGATGCTTGTGTGTGTGCATGTGCATGTATCTGTGCCTTTTCCCCCCATCTGTTTTATCTCTTAGTTTTTATGTGTTGCATTCATCTCTGCATTAAAGGTTTGAAACACTCTCATATGTTTGATACTGGTGATATTTCAGTAAAACATTTTTTGCGTAGTACTGCTGGTATTTCCAGGAAATATTTATGCATATTGGTACCAGTATTGCAGGGAAATATTTTGTTCCTAATAATACTGGCAATATTTCAGAGAAAAATGCTTTATCAAACTGGAATTATTTCAGGAAAACATTTCTTGCATAATGCTGGCAGCATTTAAAGGAAACATTTTGTTCATAATACAGGCAGTATTTCTTGGGAAACTTTTTTTGTATAGGATGAGTGATATATCAGAGAGAAACCTTTTATCTGTTTTACTATTAACTGTCACGAGTTCGCTCTCTTGGAAATCAAAGAGAAAATAATTGTGACATTGTCTGCTGTTATTGAGTGTGGGGAACACATTTATTTGAGATTTTATGGCTGGAATAACACATTTTTGCCTCACAAGAGGTGATTTGTGTCTGTCAGAACGAAAATCTAAGCTAAAAAATATAATTTTCTGTTATTTAGTTTTCGTCATCAACATGGTAATCTTGAAGGTGTGTGTGTGTGAGAGAGAAAAGAGAGAGAGAGAAAAGTGTGAGTGTGTGTGTGTGTGTGTGTGTGTGTGAGTGTGTGTGTGTGTGTGTGTGTGTGTGTGTGTGTGAGTGGGCATGTTTTTCTCATTGTGTGTTTATACGCTACTGTTTTCGTCATGCTTCCATTTGTGCATGCCCTTGCTCCTGTGTTTGTTTTAAAAGTTTGAAATGATAGTTCTGTATGCCTGTGTAATACGATAGCGGAAGATGTGTAAGTTATGTGTGTTCTGATGACATATTTCAGGGTTGGCGTTTCATGAAGACCTAACAAGCCCTGTCAGTATCAAGGAAGCAGACAGGTTCGTCCAGATTGTGAAGTCAGAGGCTGAGAAGATTGTGCCTGGTGTTATTGTCACCTTGACTGGAGGCTTTAGAAGGTTTGAATCTACTTCTGCCTGTCTAGCTGGCTGGCCGTCTGTCTGTCTGTCAGTTCCCTTTATGGATATGTGCTGTGTGTGTGTGTGTGGGCATGTGTATGTGTGTGTGTGCGCATGCTGTTGTATCCGTGGTTGTGCGACAGTGTGTGTGGGATCATCATGTGTTGTGTGGATGTGTGTCAGTATGCACCCTTGTTTGAAGGTGAAATATTCATCTTCTTATTTGTTTCATTTATGTTTTCTTTAACCTTTTATGTATTTGTAAGCATTTAGGCTTATGATATAAGATTAAGCGGCATAAATAATCATTATTATTATGTAACCAGGCTCAGGGGATACTTGCACATGTGCACACGCGTGCATACACACACACACATATGTACATGCACACACACACACACACGTGCATGTGCGCATGCACACACACACACACACACTCACACTCACACACACACACACACACACCACATGCACACACACACACACACACACACACACACACACACTCACACTCATACACACATGCACAGAGCACATGTACCAGAGACAGAGAGAGAAAGAAAAAAGATTAATAAAATTATAGAGGAACTGGCAGCAAAATTGATGGTCGAGTCTCACTGCAGCAATAATGTTATATCAACAGGGGGAGAAACCCAAGCAAATACAGAAAATGGCTTGCCTGTGGTCCTGAAGGAATCAGTCACCATTTATGTAATTTTCAGGGTTTTTTGTTTGTTTTCTTTTTTGTTTAACATATCAACAGCGTATAGGTGATCTCCCTTAGACTGGTATGATCACACACTAATCCTAACACTGGCTGAGTTTTATAATTGGACAGGATGAGTTGCTGATGATATCCTTTTGTATTGACATGTAACATAGAAGTCCTATATGATTTTAGAGTACAGTAATGAGGCCATGATGTTCTTTTGTATTGACATGTAACATGCAGGTCCTACATGATTTTAGAGGCTGTGTTGTCCGGTTGTATTGATGTGTAGCATTCAGATCCCGAATGATTTCAGTGGAGAGCAGTCACATCATTGTCCTTTTTCATTGACATGTAACTCACAGATCCTGCATGCTTTCAGAGGAAAAGTTATCAGACCGTGATGTCCTTTTGCATGGCCAAGTAATGCTCATGTTCTGAATGTTTTCAGGGGAAAGCAGTCAGGCCACGATGTGGACATTCTCATGTCCCACCCCAGGGAGGGGGAAGAGACGGGTCTGCTGCCCGCCTTGCTGGAGGCCCTGGACAGGAAGGGCATGGTTCTGATGGGCCGTCTGGAGGCCAGCTCCTACACCCCAGACTGCCTCACGTCCGACTCCAAGCTGCTTGGCCTGCGTGGGCAGTTGGACCATTTCGAGAAATGGCTGGGCATCTGCAAGTTTGAGAATGTTAGTGAATCAACCAGTACCTGTGGCACCTTGAATGTAGCGGCAGGGGAATCTGAGAGAGGATCAGAGAAAGTTAAAGGCGAAATGAACGCAGAAGAATCTGGAATGGGCGAGAGAGGTATGGAAACTGAGAGAGGTACAGATGTTGAGCTATCCACAAACAGTGCTGACAAAGATGGCACCAAAGGTGGGCATAAACATAGTCCTCTGCCGCTGACTGACAATGATGATTCTGAAACAAACTGCGACATCGTCTCCAAACCCAAACCTAAGCATCAGAAGACCCAGGACAAGCACCAGTTTTCCCTTTGAGATCGCCAGATCAGAGAGGACATGGAAGGCACGGCGAGTGGACTTGATCGTGTGCCCCTACTCGCAGTATTACTACGCTCTGGTGGGATGGACCCGGGAACAAGCACTTCAACAGGGACCTTCGGCTGTATGCCCAGAAGGAGCTCCACATGAAGCTGACCAGCCACGGTCTCTGGGGATTTTGAGAAGGTAGTTGCACAGACACACAATATGTTTAACCAGCCACTGTGGTTATAGCAAAAAAGTGTCACTGCATGTGGACTGATCCATATCTACATATTGCTTCATACTGACTAAGATGTAAGACTTCCTGTGCACATAGGACAAAATGAAATGTATAAATTGCCATTGCAAAATGGTTTCATGTAACTCAGTTGCCAAATCCACCATTTTCTCTTTTCCCACAGTGACAAAACCTGGAGTCCTCATGCTTTTCAGACACGACAGTGTTTTCCTCTTGTTATATGGGTCTTAATTCTTCAAAATTATACACATTTACGTAAACAGATTCACATTGATTGTTAGGATTTTTGCAAGAGCATAGAAAGTTTAAAAAAAAAAAAAAAAAAAATGAAAAAGTAAAAGAGAAAAATCCAAAGTAAAATAAAGAAAGTAGTAAAATCTAAAGCAAAAAAAAAAAAAGTTACAAAAGATTACAGCAATACTGGGAGAAGAAAAGCTTGAATGGGAAAAAAATGGAGGAAACCGGTGGTTGTGTGTGTATATCAAAGAATTGCAATAAGTCATACATTAAAGTACAACTGGAAGCAAAGTGTGGAAGAAATCTACACTCAGGTGTTACGGAGGTGTGTTTGCAGATCAAACAAAGTGACTGCATTTGCAGGCATGTACAACTTCATTACAGAAGGTCATTTTTGAGCACAGTCTTTTTCTTTGCATTCATGTCGATGCATTCAGGTAGTGCTTTTTGTTGTTGTTGTTGCTAAACTGAATGACCATGTTTAAAGCAGTACAAATGGAAATGGCGTCCAGGAGGAAACAGACTGAAATTTAATGTGATTACATTATTGTGTATGAAAATTGTATCCTTGTCTTTGCCAAAACACCCTCTGGCAAGTAGTGATGCATTTTGGTCACCATGATCAGTGGGGTGTTAACCGAATCAGTGAAATCATAGGATAACATTTTTTTTCTTCTTTTTTGCTGCCCCATTCTCAGTGGCATTGCACCCACACTGCTCACTCCGACACCCTGTCCATAGACTCATCCCGGTCTTGTCCCCCCACTGTACGGCACTAGCAATCCCAAGGGAGCAGTCAAATGTCGAGTCGTCAGGAGGCAATCCACCGGAGGAGACGCAACGCTGCTGCCGAGTCACTTTGGTGGTGTTCAGTGGTGTCTGTTTTGATCCAACATATGCAGGACACCACCTGCTAAGCCCCCTACTGACGACAATAATCGCTTAGTTGCGGAGCTGGCATGAGTGAGCTCTCCTGGAGGCTGCCACCACTCCGTCCAACGACAGCCCCCATGAATTTGTCGATACCTATAACCCCAATAAAATCAAACCAAGGCCATAGACATGGAGAGGACATCGAAAATGAGGTCACCATAAGAGCAAGGCATGAAGAGCCACAGAATTTGAGACTTTTTCTTTAAAATGCTGATCGATGATAGTGAGCATGATGAAGACGATGTTACAGATTTCCATTTCAGATTGAGATGTGCATCACAGGGTTGTACTCTGCATTTACTTTCATAATATATCCTGGAGTCAACCAGGCCCACGAGTTACAGACACCTGCTGATTTGGTCAGGAAATTTAGCTACACTCTCAGAGATGCATCCATTTAGTGGATAAAACTTGACTGTGTGGTCCCAGTCTTCCCAGTTGAGCCCGTAGCAAACTCAACTCTGAGCAGAAGCTGGTCAGGGCAGAAAAATCCCACTTGTCTCTGATGGGAAGCAAATCCACAAACTCCCAGCCAGGAGTCCGTGATGCTAACCATAGTGGCTGGTATAATAGGATAACATAGTACAGCTGTTGAAATGTTTGTTTATGCTTTCTTGTCATGCATTTCTTTATTTTTTTGCCTTAAGACATCAAAGCTGAATCGTTTGTAGATGCTGATACCACAAACCACCTTGTAAAATGTGAAAACCGTTTGTTTTCCTAATGGATACTGACCCCTCAAACTGTCATGTAACTCTCACACACACAGACACACACACACACACACACACAGAGACATACTCACTCACGCACACATACACGCACACATGCATGCATGCAGGCACACACGCTCACATGCGCATGCAAACAATGAATCGATGTGTGTGTCAGCTCTTTGGCCTGACTGTTTCAGCAAAGAGAAGTGCCAGCCAGCAGTGAAGAGGAAGTGTTCCACAACCTGAAGCTGGTCTACAGGGAGCCTACCCAAAGGAATTGCTGACAGCAACCAAGGAATAGTTGAGGAGATAAGACTTTGTATATACAGACAAGTTATTTATAAGGAGGATGTATATATAGAGAGAGAGATAGATAGGGCCTGTATAGGTAAATATTGCCATTGATGTTGGTGAAAGGGTGGAATGGAGAATGGGAGGGTAAGGAATGAGTGCAAGGGGAGGATGCTGGGAGAAGAGCCTGTGTGGCATCTTGTTTTGTGTATTAACCCTCTTGATAGAGCGCCCGCTAGCGCCCGGCCGGAAATCACACAGCCAAAACGCTGAGCACCCGCCAGCGCCCGGTAAAACACGTGGCAACAATGGGCGCCGCCATGTTTCTCGTAGAAAAGGAAGTCTCGCGAGAACGTGACTTCCTTCTTCCTGTAGCCATTTACTTCCGTTTGCAAAAAACCGCGAGTCGATACGTGCCGTGGTTCTCGAGTTTCGAATTTTTAAAGTTTTGAGGTCGAAATGCCGTTTTTTCACCGTGGCTAACCTTGAGTTCTGCCGTTCTATAATGAGATTTAGTGATGGAGATACTGTGTTTTGTAGGATTTTATGGCATAAGACTTAGTGAAAGTGCTGGGTAATGAAGCTTAGAGTGACCTAGATTTCGACTGGGATGAAGTTCCAGGTATGATGAACAACAATTCGGAAGAAAGTTCTGAAGAAGATTTTTTTTTTTTTTTCCCGAGAGTAAATGGCTCATGTGACATTCTTCAAACTTACGATATAGCAACATATATATTCGTAGGAATTTTAAAAATTATTTTCATTTCGTTATTCCTTTCCTCTCTTTTAAATTAATTTTTTAATTGGATAACCATGTTCAAATTACGGAGTTACTTAACTTTGATACAACAGCTTTTGACTGTGCACACTTATTACTATCTCTGTTCATAGAGATTTTCTCCATTCTTAATCATCTTTCTGTAAAGTGAGATGACTGTAGGCAGAAATCTGAACAAATGAAAAATGTGGACGAACGAATTCGTTTGTTCACGTTTTTTTTTTTGCGGTTCGCTAAAATTTATCTAAGATTCATCTTTCTGTAAGTTCAGTTATTCCTTTTTTATGATTTTGAGTAAGTTTAATTATTCCTTTTTTTCCATGATTTTTGAATCGTCTGTGCCATCTCTGTTTTTGTGATATTCTTATGATAAATCTGCACTGGGGGGGGGGGGGGGGGGGGGGTGGGGGGTGTATTTATCATGTGGTGGACTAAGATGCCAGCAGCCAAGAAACACATGGACTGGTTTGATGAGAACTGCAATGACATCCAGCAGCTACTGGATGAGAAACATCTGCTGCGTAAAGCTTATCTCAGTGACACCAAGTCCTTCCCCCCAAAACATTCAACAGTGTATGCAAAACACATTGTTGTAGAACATTGACGGTGAAGTGAGCATCAGAACTGCACAAACAAGCGCACCCTTTGGCGGACTACACACCAATGTTTGGAAAGAGAAGAGGTGTTAGTCTAGAGACCAAGCTGAGAGTGTACAGAGCAGTTGTTCTCCCCACACTCCTCTATGCATGTGAAATGAGGACAGTCTACCCAACGGCATGCCAAGAAGCTGAACTGGAAGTAGAGGTACTTGGATGTGCAGATCATGGAGCTCGCAAGCAAGCCAAGACCACCAGCTACCCAAGAGGCTCTCCATGGTGAGCTATAACAAGGAGTGTGTTCCATGGAAATCAGAAGAAATGCTTCAGAGACATTCTTAAAACATCCTTGCAAACATTTAATATCAACCAACATGGAAACAAACTGCTATGGATTGTGCTAGTTGGCACTACATATTCACAAAGGTGCCAATTTATGTGAAGAAAGGAGGACAGCTGCAGTGCAACAACAGGCGGAGTTATGTGTGTGTGACCGTTTTTTATCCTGCCATTAAGGCAGCCATACTCCATCTTTGGGGAAGATGCATGCTATGTGTAATGTGTCATCCATAGCAACCGGCCTTCTTTTTTGAAAGTTGTTGACAGGATTTTGCATGTATGCAAGATGTTGTGCGTGCGTTCACACACAGGACCTCAGTTTATAGTCTCATTCGAAAACTGCATGGGGAATGGAATCAGAACCAATGTTAACTCTGAGAGAGATATCCCCCTGTACTGAAATTTGAACCCGCAACCACTGGATCATGAGTCTGGCGTTCTACCAACTGAGCTATTCCAGCCCCCCAACCAAGATGACTGAAGTGGTTCTTGTTGACTTAATGGACGAAGAATGGACTAAGATGCTAATAATTATGGAGTCAGAAACTGTTCTCATTTTTGCAAACTTCTCGTTTTTGCATGATGGTGAAGTGTAGATTTGTATTTTTTTTTTTTTTCGTTTTATTTTGTTATAAATAATGTCAGTGTTACAGATCTCGAAACTGCATGTGCTTTCTTTCCCAAAGCTGTGTTGCTCAAGAGAAATGAAGAAATTTTGAAACTGTTCTGGTTTCATTGGCTGTCGGTCTCCATGTTTTTGTTTCATCTGCTGTCTGTCACTCAGTCCCTATTCTCCCATTCTTGCTGTTTGTGCTTGCTCTTGTATGCGTGTGTATGTGCATGCATGTGTACATGTAAAGTGTATGATTATTAACAACCAGCAATGCACAAAGGCATGCTGCAGTAAAACTCACACAACATCCTAGCATAGGTCTTCTCTACCTTCATCTTCTCCCTTAACTCCAATTCACCACATTCCTGCAGTTCTGTCACCTGTGTGCCAGGGCCTGGGTTTCTGCAAATGTATTTTCCCTTTCCACACTGCAGTGATGTTGGTCTACCGTTGTTTGTCCACCTTCCCCTCTGTCTCTCTCCTCCAACTATTCCCTGGAGAATTGTTTTAGCACAGTTATTTTAGCTTGTTAATGGTCATACCAACGTAGTTTTCTTGACTGATGTCATTAGATCTTGGTATGGTCGTACTTGCTGCCTGATGGTTTGACATTCTGGTTGATTGATGAATTGATCAGTACATCTGATGTTTGACATCAAGCAATAACATCTCATTTCTGTGGCTTGGATTGGCATTGAGGGCCCATGTCTCGCGTGTGTACAGGAAGATGGAATATACCAGTGCGCGCAGGAGCCTGGTTGAGTGGTCGAAGAATACCTTTGCGAGGGTTTCTGGTTTGGATTGCTCATCAGAAGTGATGGATCCAGCTTAGTGAATTGTTGAACAGATTCTAGCCTCTGATCCTGGAATTTGATATGGGAATTGATGGTGATGGTATGGCTGACCATTAACTTGGTCTTCTCAGCAGCAATTTCTGTGTCATGTCTCACTGATGTGCCATCCAGTTTTTCAACAAGCTTGGCGAGTTGTTGTTCGCTGCCTCCCAGGCCATCAATGTAATTTTGCAAATTGAAGGTTTGTGAGGTTTTAGCCTCCAATGCTGACAGCATAGACCTACCCACCACTTAACCAAGCCTTCTCAATCCCGCTGTCTACCATCCGCCTATCAAGCAAAAGTGATTACAAACAGGTTCATGAATGCCCACATCCATGCGCATATCGCACTCCTGAATGGTGCCACACATATAATCAGGGGAGAAGCCCATTTTTCAGGCTTGACTTGAAAGAGGGCAGTGAGCTGAAGTACCTGAGGTTGATATCAGAGTTGAGAGGCTTGACACGCAAAAGAGCGTTTACCAAAAGCTTGAGTACAAACTGGCGGAAGACATTTTGAAAGAACAAGTATCTGGCAAAGAGGTGATGCGACATAAGCAGTTTTCAGTAACAGTCACTCTCTGTCATCTGCTTCATTAGAACTTATTTCACAAAACTTGGTTTTATACATATGAATCCAAGGGATTTATGGTGTTTTTTAGCTGGAGTTAAAAGAAAAAATACTATTCTGCGAAAGACGAAAGGGACCAACAAATTACAAGACAAAACACAACACGTTTTGACCTCGCGTCGAAATGCGTTGTGTTTTGTCTTGTAATTTCTATGTCTCTTTCCTCCGGCAGAGTAGCATTTTTTCTTTTAAATGTGTTTCAGTTTCTAACTGCAGTCACCTCACTTTGAAACTAACTGGATTAATAAAGAGTATTGCAAGTACATGTGGGTTTTTCTGCCCCGACCAGCTCCTACCCAGAGTTGAGTTTGCTGCAGACTCAGTTGGGAAGACAGGGACCACACAGTCAAGTTTCAATCCACTTAATGGATGCGTTTCTGAGAGTGTTGCTCAAATTTCCTGACCAACACTGCAGTTACCTGTATCTCTCGGGCCTGGTTGACGCTGGGATCTATTATGAAAGGAAGCGTAGAGAACAGCCCTGTCATGTATCTCAGACCAAAATGGAAATCCGTAACATCATCTTAATCATCATCATTCTCATCGACCAGCATAAAAAAATCCCAGCGTCAACCAGGCCCGAGAGATACAGGTACCTGCAGTGTTGGTCAGGAAATTTGAGAGCAACACTCTCAGCGCATCCATTAAGTGGATGAAACTTGACTGTGTGGTCCCTGTCTTCCCAACTGAGTCTGCAGCAAACTCAACTCTGGGTAGGAGCTGGGTCGGGGCAGAAAACCCCCACATGTACTTGCAATACTCTTTATTAATCCAGTTAGTTTCAAAGTGAGGTGACTGCAGTTAGAAACTGAAACACATTTAAAAGAAAAAATGCTACTCTGCCGGAGGAAAGAGACATAGAAATTACAAGACAAAACACAACGCATTTCGACGCGAGGTCAAAACGTGTTGTGTTTTGTCTTGTAATTTGTTGGTCCCTTTCGTCTTTCGCAGAATAGTATTTTTTCTTTTAACTCCAGCTAAAACACCATAAATCCCTTGGATTCATATGTATAAAACCAAGTTTTGTGAAATAAGTTCTAATGAAGCAGATGACAGAGTGACTGTTACTGAAAACTGCTTATGTCGCATCACCTCTTTGCCAGATACTTGTTCTTTCAAAATGTCTTCCGCCAGTTTGTACTCAAGCTTTTGGTAAACGCTCTTTTGCGTGTCAAGCCTCTCAACTCTGATATCAACCTCAGGTACTTCAGCTCACTGCCCTCTTTCAAGTCAAGCCTGAAAAATGGGCTTCTCCCCTGATTATATGTGTGGCACCATTCAGGAGTGCG
The DNA here is from genome assembly GCA_016801955.1 of Conus betulinus. Lineage (NCBI taxonomy): Eukaryota > Metazoa > Mollusca > Gastropoda > Neogastropoda > Conidae > Conus > Conus betulinus. The sequence continues at coordinate 13,902 of JADBJO010005586.1, forward strand.
ATATGCGCATGGATGTGGGCATTCATGAACCTGTTTGTAATCACTTTTGCTTGATAGGCGGATGGTAGACAGCGGGATTGAGAAGGCTTGGTAAGTGGTGGTAGGTCTATGCTGTCAGCATTGGAGGCTAAAACCTCACAAACCTTCAATTTGCAAAATTACATTGATGGCCTGGGAGGCAGCGAACAACAACTCGCCAAGCTTGTTGAAAAACTGGATGGCACATCAGTGAGACATGACACAGAAATTGCTGCTGAGAAGACCAAGTTAATGGTCAGCCATACCATCACCATCAATTCCCATATCAAATTCCAGGATCAGAGGCTAGAATCTGTTCAACAATTCACTAAGCTGGAATCCATCACTTCTGATGAGCAATCCAAACCAGAAACCCTCGCAAAGGTATTCTTCGACCACTCAACCAGGCTCCTGCGCGCACTGGTATATTCCATCTTCCTGTACACACGCGAGACATGGGCCCTCAATGCCAATCCAAGCCACAGAAATGAGATGTTATTGCTTGATGTCAAACATCAGATGTACTGATCAATTCATCAATCAACCAGAATGTCAAACCATCAGGCAGCAAGTACGACCATACCAAGATCTAATGACATCAGTCAAGAAAACTACGTTGGTATGACCATTACAAGCTAAAATAACTGTGCTAAAACAATTCTCCAGGGAATAGTTGGAGGAGAGAGACAGAGGGGAAGGTGGACAACAACGGTAGACCCAACATCACTGCAGTGTGGAAAGGGAAAATACATTTGCAGAAACCCAGGCCCTGGCACACAGGTGACAGAACTGCAGGAATGTGGTGAATTGGAGTTAAGGGAGAAGATGAAGGTAGAGAAGACCTATGCTAGGATGTTGTGTGAGTTTTACTGCAGCATGCCTTTGTGCATTGCTGGTTGTTAATAATCATACACTTTACATGTACACATGCATGCACATACACACGCATACAAGAGCAAGCACAAACAGCAAGAATGGGAGAATAGGGACTGAGTGACAGACAGCAGATGAAACAAAAACATGGAGACCGACAGCCAATGAAACCAGAACAGTTTCAAAATTTCTTCATTTCTCTTGAGCAACACAGCTTTGGGAAAGAAAGCACATGCAGTTTCGAGATCTGTAACACTGTACATTATTTATAACAAAATAAAACGAAAAAAAAAATACAAATCTACACTTCACCATCATGCAAAAACGAGAAGTTTGCAAAATGAGAACAGTTTCTGACTCCATAATTATTAGCATCTTAGTCCATTCTTCGTCCATTAAGTCAACAAGAACCACTTCAGTCATCTTGGTTGGGGGCTGGAATAGCTCAGTTGGTAGAACGCCAGACTCATGATCCAGTGGTTGCGGGTTCAAATTTCAGTACAGGGGGATATCTCTCTCAGAGTTAACATTGGTTCTGATTCCATTCCCCATGCAGTTTTTCGAATGAGACTATAAACTGAGGTCCTGTGTGTGAACGCACGCACAACATCTTGCATACATGCAAAATCCTGTCAACAACTTTCAAAAAAGAAGGCCGGTTGCTATGGATGACACATTACACATAGCATGCATCTTCCCCAAAGATGGAGTATGGCTGCCTTAATGGCAGGATAAAAAACGGTCACACACACATAACTCCGCCTGTTGTTGCACTGCAGCTGTCCTCCTTTCTTCACATAAATTGGCACCTTTGTGAATATGTAGTGCCAACTAGCACAATCCATAGCAGTTTGTTTCCATGTTGGTTGATATTAATGTTTGCAAGGATGTTTTAAGAATGTCTCTGAAGCATTTCTTCTGATTTCCATGGAACACACTCCTTGTTATAGCTCACCATGGAAGAGCCTCTTGGGTAGCTGGTGGTCTTGGCTTGCTTGCGAGCTCCATGATCTGCACATCCAAGTACCTCTACTTCCAGTTCAGCTTCTTGGCATGCCGTTGGTAGACTGTCCTCATTTCACATGCATAGAGGAGTGTGGGGAGAACAACTGCTCTGTACACTCTCAGCTTGGTCTCTAGACTAACACCTCTTCTATTCCAAACATTGGTGTGTAGTAGTCCGCCAAAGGGTGCGCTTGTTTGTGCAGTTCTGATGCTCACTTCACCGTCAATGTTCTACAACAATGTGTTTTGCATACACTGTTGAATGTTTTGGGGGGAAGGACTTGGTGTCACTGAGATAAGCTTTACGCAGATGTTTCTCATCCAGTAGCTGCTGGATGTCATTGCAGTTCTCATCAAACCAGTCCATGTGTTTCTTGGCTGCTGGCATCTTAGTCCACCACATGATAAATACACTGTATTCCCCCCCCCCCCCCCCCCAGTGCAGATTTATCATAAGAATATCACAAAAACAGAGATGGCACAGACGATTCAAAATCATGGAAAAAAAGGAATAATTAACTTACTCAAAATCATAAAAAGGAATAACTGAACTTACAGAAAGATGAATCTTAAAACCGTCGGCAAGGTAAGTAACTCCGTAATTTGAACATGGTTACCCAATTAAAAATTAATTAAAAAGAGAGGAAAGGAAATAACGAAATGAAATAATTTTAAAAATTCCTACGAATATATATGTTGCTATATCGTAAGTTTGAAGAATGTCACATGAGCCATTTACTCGGGAAATAAAAAAAAATCTTCTTCAGAACTTTCTTCCGAATTGTTGTTCATCATACCTGGAACTTCATCCCAGTCGAAATCTAGGTCACTCTAAGCTTCATTACCCAGCACTTTCACTAAGTCTTATGCCGTAAATCCTACAAAACACAGTATCTCCATCACTAAATCTCATTATAGAACGGCAGAACTCAAGGTTAGCCACGGTGAAAAACGGCATTTCGACCTCAAAACTTAAAAAATTCGAAACTCGAGAACCACGGCACGTATCGACTCGCGGTTTTTTTTGCAAACGGAAGTAAATGGCTACAGGAAGAAGGAAGTCACGTTCTCTCGCGAGACTTCCTTTTCTACGAATTTCCGGCCGGCGCGCTAGCGGGCGCTCTATCAAGAGGGTTAATACACAAAAACAAGATGCCACACAGGCTCTCTCTCCAGCATCCTCCCCTTGCACTCATTCCTTACCCTCCCATTCTCCATTCCACCCTTTCACCAACATCAATGGCAATATTTACCTATACAGGCCCTATCTATCTCTCTCTCTATATATACATCCTCCTTATAAATAACTTGTCTGTATATACAAAGTCTTATCTCCTCAACTATTCCTTGGTTGCTGTCAGCAATTCCTTTGGGTAGGCTCCCTGTAGACCAGCTTCAGGTTGTGTGGAACACTTCCTCTTCACTGCTGGCTGGCACTTCTCTTTGCTGAAACAGTCAGGCCAAAGAGCTGACACACACATCGATTCATTGTTTGCATGCGCATGTGAGCGTGTGTGCCTGCATGCATGCATGTGTGCGTGTATGTGTGCGTGAGTGAGTATGTCTCTGTGTGTGTGTGTGTGTGTGTGTCTGTGTGTGTGAGAGTTACATGACAGTTTGAGGGGTCAGTATCCATTAGGAAAACAAACGGTTTTCACATTTTACAAGGTGGTTTGTGGTATCAGCATCTACAAACGATTCAGCTTTGATGTCTTAAGGCAAAAAAATAAAGAAATGCATGACAAGAAAGCATAAACAAACATTTCAACAGCTGTACTATGTTATCCTATTATACCAGCCACTATGGTTAGCATCACGGACTCCTGGCTGGGAGTTTGTGGATTTGCTTCCCATCAGAGACAAGTGGGATTTTTCTGCCCTGACCAGCTTCTGCTCAGAGTTGAGTTTGCTACGGGCTCAACTGGGAAGACTGGGACCACACAGTCAAGTTTTATCCACTAAATGGATGCATCTCTGAGAGTGTAGCTAAATTTCCTGACCAAATCAGCAGGTGTCTGTAACTCGTGGGCCTGGTTGACTCCAGGATATATTATGAAAGTAAATGCAGAGTACAACCCTGTGATGCACATCTCAATCTGAAATGGAAATCTGTAACATCGTCTTCATCATGCTCACTATCATCGATCAGCATTTTAAAGAAAAAGTCTCAAATTCTGTGGCTCTTCATGCCTTGCTCTTATGGTGACCTCATTTTCGATGTCCTCTCCATGTCTATGGCCTTGGTTTGATTTTATTGGGGTTATAGGTATCGACAAATTCATGGGGGCTGTCGTTGGACGGAGTGGTGGCAGCCTCCAGGAGAGCTCACTCATGCCAGCTCCGCAACTAAGCGATTATTGTCGTCAGTAGGGGGCTTAGCAGGTGGTGTCCTGCATATGTTGGATCAAAACAGACACCACTGAACACCACCAAAGTGACTCGGCAGCAGCGTTGCGTCTCCTCCGGTGGATTGCCTCCTGACGACTCGACATTTGACTGCTCCCTTGGGATTGCTAGTGCCGTACAGTGGGGGGACAAGACCGGGATGAGTCTATGGACAGGGTGTCGGAGTGAGCAGTGTGGGTGCAATGCCACTGAGAATGGGGCAGCAAAAAAGAAAAAAAAATGTTATCCTATGATTTCACTGATTCGGTTAACACCCACTGATCATGGTGACCAAAATGCATCACTACTTGCCAGAGGGTGTTTTGGCAAAGACAAGGATACAATTTTCATACACAATAATGTAATCACATTAAATTTCAGTCTGTTTCCTGGACGCCATTTCCATTTGTACTGCTTTAAACATGGTCATTCAGTTTAGCAACAACAACAACAAAAAGCACTACCTGAATGCATCGACATGAATGCAAAGAAAAAGACTGTGCTCAAAAATGACCTTCTGTAATGAAGTTGTACATGCCTGCAAATGCAGTCACTTTGTTTGATCTGCAAACACACCTCCGTAACACCTGAGTGTAGATTTCTTCCACACTTTGCTTCCAGTTGTACTTTAATGTATGACTTATTGCAATTCTTTGATATACACACAACCACCGGTTTCCTCCATTTTTTTTTCCCATTCAAGCTTTTCTTCTCCCAGTATTGCTGTAATCTTTTGTAACTTTTTTTTTTTTGCTTTAGATTTTACTACTTTCTTTATTTACTTTGGATTTTTCTCTTTTACTTTTTCATTTTTTTTTTTTTTTTTTAAACTTTCTATGCTCTTGCAAAAATCCTAACAATCAATGTGAATCTGTTTACGTAAATGTGTATAATTTTGAAGAATTAAGACCCATATAACAAGAGGAAAACACTGTCGTGTCTGAAAAGCATGAGGACTCCAGGTTTTGTCACTGTGGGAAAAGAGAAAATGGTGGATTTGGGCAACTGAGTTACATGAAACCATTTTTGCAATGGCAATTTATACATTTCATTTTGTCCTATGTGCACAGGAAGTCTTACATCTTAGTCAGTATGAAGCAATATGTAGATATGGATCAGTCCACATGCAGTGACACTTTTTTGCTATAACCACAGTGGCTGGTTTAAACATATTGTGTGTCTGTGCAACTACCTTCTCAAAATCCCAGAGACCGTGGCTGGTCAGCTTCATGTGGAGCTCCTTCTGGGCATACAGCCCGAAGGTCCCTGTTGAAGTGCTTGTTCCCGGTCCCATCCCACCAGAGCGTAGTAATACTGCGAGTAGGGGCACACGATCAAGTCCACTCGCCGTGCCTTCCATGTCCTCTCTGATCTGGCGATCTCAAAGGGAAACTGGTGCTTGTCCTGGGTCTTCTGATGCTTAGGTTTGGGTTTGGAGACGATGTCGCAGTTTGTTTCAGAATCATCATTGTCAGTCAGCGGCAGAGGACTATGTTTATGCCCACCTTTGGTGCCATCTTTGTCAGCACTGTTTGTGGATAGCTCAACATCTGTACCTCTCTCAGTTTCCATACCTCTCTCGCCCATTCCAGATTCTTCTGCGTTCATTTCGCCTTTAACTTTCTCTGATCCTCTCTCAGATTCCCCTGCCGCTACATTCAAGGTGCCACAGGTACTGGTTGATTCACTAACATTCTCAAACTTGCAGATGCCCAGCCATTTCTCGAAATGGTCCAACTGCCCACGCAGGCCAAGCAGCTTGGAGTCGGACGTGAGGCAGTCTGGGTGTAGGAGCTGGCCTCCAGACGGCCCATCAGAACCATGCCCTTCCTGTCCAGGGCCTCCAGCAAGGCGGGCAGCAGACCCGTCTCTTCCCCCTCCCTGGGGGGTGGGACATGAGAATGTCCACATCGTGGCCTGACTGCTTTCCCCTGAAAACATTCAGAACATGAGCATTACTTGGCCATGCAAAAGGACATCACGGTCTGATAACTTTTCCTCTGAAAGCATGCAGGATCTGTGAGTTACATGTCAATGAAAAAGGACAATGATGTGACTGCTCTCCACTGAAATCATTCGGGATCTGAATGCTACACATCAATACAACCGGACAACACAGCCTCTAAAATCATGTAGGACCTGCATGTTACATGTCAATACAAAAGAACATCATGGCCTCATTACTGTACTCTAAAATCATATAGGACTTCTATGTTACATGTCAATACAAAAGGATATCATCAGCAACTCATCCTGTCCAATTATAAAACTCAGCCAGTGTTAGGATTAGTGTGTGATCATACCCAGTCTAAGGGAGATCACCTATACGCTGTTGATATGTTAAACAAAAAAGAAAACAAACAAAAAACCTGAAAATTACATAAATGGTGACTGATTCCTTCAGGACCACAGGCAAGCCATTTTCTGTATTTTGCTTGGGTTTCTCTCCCCTGTTGATATAACATTATTGCTGCAGTGAGACTCGACCATCAATTTTGCTGCCAGTTCCTCTATAATTTTATTAATCTTTCTTTCTCTCTCTGTCTCTGGTACATGTGCTCTGTGCATGTGTGTATGAGTGTGAGTGTGTGTGTGTGTGTGTGTGTGTGTGTGTGTGCATGTGGTGTGTGTGTGTGTGTGTGTGAGTGTGAGTGTGTGTGTGTGTGTGTGCATGCGCACATGCACGTGTGTGTGTGTGTGCATGTACATATGTGTGTGTGTGTATGCACGCGTGTGCACATGTGCAAGTATCCCCTGAGCCTGGTTACATAATAATAATGATTATTTATTGCCGCTTAAATCTTATATCATAAGCCCTAAATGCTTACAAATACATAAAAGGTTAAAGAAAACATAAATGAAACAAATAAGAAGATGAATATTTCACCTTCAAACAAGGGTGCATACTGACACACACATCCACACAACACATGATCCCACACACACTGTCGCACAACCCGGATACAACAGCATGCGCACACACACACATACACATGCCCACACCACACACACACAGCACATATCCATAAAGGGAACTGACAGACAGACAGACGGCCAGCCAGCTAGACAGGCAGAAGTAGATTCAAACCTTCTAAAGCCTCCAGTCAAGGTGACAATAACACCAGGCACAATCTTCTCAGCCTC
>JADBJO010005586.1:22491-59991 GCA_016801955.1 Conus betulinus
GCTGATTATTTTTCTCTGAAATGTTAGACAGATTTACCTTCATGACAGAACAAGAGAAAAGCCTTCACAGTTTTTGTTGTGTGATAGGTGGTCTTGTCTCAGTAATGAATGCACCATGCTTGGCATACAGTCTTTCTGCACCAGCCAGTGGATTTAGCATCGGCTTCATTAAAAATGTTGCAATGAAAATGACTAGCGTCAGTATTGTCAGTAGAGAAATTTTTAGAAATAGTTTATGTCAGGTATTAATATTGTTTAAAGAAGTTAAAGAGGCTTTAGGGAGAAAAAAAAATAGTTGAGGAAAGGGTAACCAGACCAACCTTATTTCTTTGTGATATTTCAAGGAAGAATGCTCCCTGTATCCCCTTTTTTGTTCAGGCTATAGCCAAGCAGGGCTGGACTCAGCCAACTGCTATCCAAGAGAAAGCCATTCCTCTGGCCCTGGAAGGAAAGGATATCCTGGCAAGAGCGCGAACAGGTTCAGGCAAAACAGCTGCCTTTGCCATCCCATTGGTCCAGAAACTCTTGTTGGCAAAACAGGTTTGTATGTTTACAAGTAAGTTCTCATGTGTGTTTGAGTGTGTGTGTTTGTGTGTGTGTGTGTGTGTGTGTGTGTGTGTGTGTGTGTGTGTGTGTGTGTGTGTGTGTGTGTGTGTGTGTGTGCGTGTGTGTGTGTGTGTGTGTGTGTGTGTGTGTGTGTGTGTGTGTGTGTGTGCTCTGACAAGGCTAATGTGTTCCCTAAAAGGAAGAAGTAAAACCATGTAACATTTGTGGAGATCTTTATCGTAATTTTGTGTTCTTCTCCCCCTACCCCCCACCCCTCCCCCTAGTGAAATTAGGGGTGCATTAAATTTGGGCAAAGGTGTTCTCTTGTTGCAAGCATCCTTCTCCTTAGGTATGTTCTGCATCTTGGTGTGTTGTTTCTAGTGTATGTCTCTGAATTCTTATTTTGTTTATCAATGGCATTTGATTTCACTTCAGAGTGCCAGAGAGCAAGCTGTTCGAGCTGTTGTGTTGACACCAGCAAGAGAGTTATGCCTGCAGGCTTACAAGAAAATTATGGTAAGAAACTTGTGTTCTGTTAGCTCAGAGACAGACTTAAAAGTTAAATGTATAGCATTTATCATGATGTTTTATATCACTTACAATTGTAGCACTGACACTGCTATGTTTGCTTCTTTTGTTTCTCTCTTCTTTTATTTCCTCTCTCTTGTCAACATACTGTCTGCATGTTTTACTTTTTCTTCCCCACATACCTCCCATCTCTTTTGAGTTTGTTGGTGAAAATAGAAAATGAAATAAATGGAGTGAACAGTAGGTGAGGAAATGATACGTTGATCATAAATCATTTTGTGTTTTCGAGAGATCAGAAATGGGAATGCATTGAAATGAAGGCAACTTGAAATATTGTGTATACACAGTACAAGAAAATGTTTTGATTATGCATATAGATGCATGAAGACGCATTTGTTAGTGTGTGTACACACCCAAAGTTGATTCTGGTTGTTGCTTTGATTTCACATTTTGATTTTCAGGAGGTCAGCAGCTGCTGCAGTCGTGAATCAAATGTGTGGACATTTCACCGCAGGCATCACTACAGTCTCAAAGGTATGTCGTGTATAATTACCTTTGATTTGCATATTTTATCAACAAAAAATCTGACAGGTGTCATGTGATCTGAAGCACCTTGTCTGGCTAAATCAGTTTTCATGCCTTATAGTGCAGTGCTGGAGGCTTACCACAGTAACTTATCAGATGAATGGGAGCCATGCTTAGAACAAACACAGGAAAGGAAAAACTTTGGTTTGTGCATGGTGTGCAAGCACTAATCCTCTATTAATGACTGCTGCAGAGATGATGTGTGAGTGCAAACCATGTTACATTTGAAAGAATATTGGAAGTTCCTGAGAATTCTTGAAAATTTCAGTTTTTTGTTTCTGATTTTTATATTGCTTTGTTCTGATGAAAAGATTCTGGGGTGGGCATGTCTGTGATGACAATGATGATGACAGTGGTGATGATGATGACGATGATGATGTCGATGATGATGATGACAATAATGCTTTCAGACCGCTGCTGTCAGAGAAGCCAGACATTGTGGTGGGCACGCCCAGCCGTATTCTGGCTCACCTGCGGGCTGGGCACCTGGAGTTGCATGCGGTGCAGATGGTGGTGGTGGACGAGGCTGACCTCGTCTTTTCCTTTGGCTATGAGACAGACATTAAGAAACTTCTGGAGTGAGTCCTGGTATCTCTTACACCATTGAAATAATTGAATCTGGTGGTTTCTTTGTTCTTAGAACAGATGCAGAAAGAATGGCAGGAAAGGGTTCTATGTGGGCAAGAGTGGCTGTGTGGTAAAGGAGGAACTATAAATAGGGGAGAAGAATGAAGTTGGAATGAATGTGTGTGATTGCGTGTGTGTGTGTATGCATGGATGCATGTACTTGTGTGTGTGTGTGTGTGTGTGTGTGTGTGTGTGTGTGTGTGTGTGTGTGTGTGTGTGTATACATTTAGCGTGACAGACTCTCATTGTTTGTTTCTGTCCTGTTCAGGGACTTGCCCAGGATCTACCAAGCCTTTCTGATGAGTGCTACTCTAAGCGAGGATGTGAAGGCTCTAAGGAAGATGGTCCTGCACAACCCAGTGCGTGACTTGCATTTTCTGTTTGTTTGTTAGTTTGGTTTTTCAATCAAATTTCAAATTGTTATGAGTTAGTTTGGTTTTTTAATCAAATTTCAAATTGTTATGACTCTTTGATGTTGAATTGTGTTTCATGTGTCAGTTACAGGGATATTAGATAACACGTATAGATCCTATGCATGCATACATACCCATCAACATTCATGTATACATAACCACAAGCATGTACACATGCACACAGACTGACTCACACACACACACACGCGCGTGCACGCACGCACGCACGCACGCACGCACGCACGCACGCACGCGCACACACACACACACACACACACACACACTCACACTCACACACACACATGCACACACACACACACTTATACATACACATGCACATACGCATACATGCATGCACACAAGCACACACACCACACAAAACAACACCCAAACATCACCAAACACTCATTTCAAAACAGATGGCAACTTTCTGCCACTTGTTGATTGAATGAGCAGGTGAGTAATTGAAAATCTGGTCTGATTTTAATTATTCATGATGCGATATGGCAGAATACAGGATTTTGTTTCGGTTGTCTCTGTAAATGACATGGTGTTGAAAACTGCCATGGAGATACAACCATTTCTGAAGTATGAAGGGATATTTTGTCAAATTCAGATGGTGGGTGACTTATATTATGAAGCACACTGTGTATGATTCATTTGGTTTTTGTGCTTGGACACTTCAAAAACTACACATGTGGCGGGTTCAAGGCTTAATGGAAGTATCAGTTTATAACTTCATAGTTTAAATCTATGAGTCAAGTCACATACCTGTTGCACCAGTAAGCTCGACCCCACCTACATGCTGCTCCCACCCCTTTCCCCTCAGATACAGGGTAGCAGGCTGAATTTCCTGGTGGAATAAAGAAGGCTATACAAGCTTTCAGTTGAAGTGAAAAAAGTCAAGTTTTCCATACAATGGAGTTCTAACACCAGATGCATAAATTCTGGTCACCACAAACTCTTTCTTGAGTTCAAACTGCAATCTATCTGTGTAAGTTTCAGAAGTGGTAAATGAAATTTATAGTGAACAAAGATTATTGCAGCCTCCATTTCTTGAGTTAAGTGAACTCCACTGCGTACAGGTCAGTAACATTAATTTCAGTTTCAATGGTGGTCTTATGGATAAGATGGTAAAAGGGAGGTAAGATGTCTCCAGATGCTCAGATTTGACCTATCAAAGATGTAGAAATTCTTCAGCTTCTCGGGGCTTTGCCTCCTGATCCCCAACAAGAGTCTCTGCCCCTTGACCCTGCTTAGGGGGGAGGAGGGGGGGGGGGGGGGGGGGGGGGGGCGGCTAAGGTGGCTCCCTGGACCTTTGGCCTTCCTGCTGTTAATTTTTTTTCCTTGTTTCATCCAGGTGTAGGAATAATTGATTGTTGCTGTTATTTGGTGATTATCTTTCTAGCATACAGCAGTTGTATGTGTTTTGCTGTTGCTATTAGTAGGTGATTATCTTTCTGGCATGCAGCAGTTGTGTGTGTTTTGCTGTTGCTATTATTAGATGATTATCTTTCTGCATGCAGCAGTTGTATGTGTTTTGCTCTTGCTATTATTAGATGATTATTTTTCTGCATACAGCAGTTGTGTGTGTTTTGCTGTTGCTATTATTAGATGATTATCTTTCTGCATGCAGCAGTTGTATGTGTTTTGCTCTTGCTATTATTAGATGATTATTTTTCTGCATACAGCAGTTGTGTGTGTTTTTGCTGCAGGTGATCCTGAAGCTGAAGGAATCTCAGCTGCCTGAGACAGCCCAGCTGACTCAGTATTACGTCAAGTGAGAGGCAGATGCTTTTTTACTCTACCTGTACTGGATTATGCTTCTCACACACACATGCATGCACATGCGCCCTTACACATACACACTCATACACTCACGTAAGCAAATGCGAGTATGCATGCACTCGCAGGCACATGAGCATGTGCACACACACACACACACACACACACACACACACAGACACACACACACACAGAAAGACATAAACTAGACACAGACACAGACAGAAAGACAGGCAGACCGACATCCTTTCTTCTTCCTCTCTCTCCTTCTGAGTTTAAAGTATCTTCTCACTCAGCTGTGACTGTGTGCTTTTTGAAAGGGCAGTTTAGCATTTTTAATTTGATAAATCCACTAATCACTGAGTGGCTGCTGCAAAATTGTAAGAAAGCAGCTGTAACCTCTCGATCTCATACGAAGTGAATGCCTTCAGTTTGCATTGCATCGCATGCAAATATACCAGCAGCTGAGAAGTGAATGCACAGAGTTTTGCAATGCACACTGATGTGCATGCACAAGGACAAACTTAAGACAGCTGACAAACAAATCTAAAACAGGCAATATATGGAATTAACAAAACGCAACACATGAGTGAAAATGAATAGCATAGAGTATTTAAAGAAATGTCCTTCTTGAGTTCAGTGTCCAGTATTACTCTTAACTGTGATTTAGTTCTCTCAAATCTGCACATGGGCAAATGCACATCAAGTATCATCACACTCCGTCATGTATTATGATTGTTTTCAGATTCAAAGGAAATCTTTGCATGATGTAATTATTATAAGCTTGTCATGTTAATTTGTGAAATCATATGAAAATGCTTGTCTGTTTTAAGAATATGAAATAAAAAAAAAGATCTAACAATGCCATCTTGTATGTTGAGTGGTTGAGAATTGGAGGACAAATATACGGATGTAAAGAAAACTTCCTCCTTGTATGTTGACCAGAGATGTGAACTAGAGGACAAGTACATGGATGTAATGATGTCTTCTTGTGTGCTGACCAGATGTGAACTAGAGGACAAATACATGAATGTAATGATGTCTTCTTGTGTGTTGACCAGATGTGAACTAGAGGACAAGTACATGGATGTAATGATGTCTTCTTGTGTGCTGACCAGATGTGAACTAGAGGACAAATACATGAATGTAATGATGTCTTCTTGTGTGTCGACCAGATGTAAACTAGAGGACAAATACATGAATGTAATGATGTCTTCTTGTGTGTTGACCAGATGTGAACTAGAGGACAAGTTCAGTTTGCTTGTGGCACTGCTGAAACTGGGGCTGGTTCGTGGCAAAACCATTTTGTTTGTCAACTCTGTGGACAGTTGCTACAAGTGAGACTGATTGATTATGGATTAATTGTTGTAACTTGCATGTATGTTCATTGATTATTATGGTATACCATATATGCAGATTGATCACAGGCTAACATATACATTGAGACTGAATGATTATGGATTAATTGTTGTACTTTGCAGGTAAATTCATCAGTTATTGTATATTGCATATATTGCAGATTGAGTATGGGCTAACATATACATTGAGACTGATTGATTATGGTTTAATTATTGTGACTTGCATGTATATTCATTGATTATGGTATAACATATATGCAGTTTGATCACGGGCTAACATATACATTGAGACTGATTTATAATGGTTTAATTGTTGTGAGTTGCATGTAAATTCATTGATTATAGTTTAACATGTATGCAGATTGAGTATGGATTAACATATATGATAGTATAATTGCTGTAACATGCATTTTGTAGATATATTGAATAGGATAGATAGTGAGACATGGATTTATAGATTGAGTGATTGTACCATGATCAGTTTAACATGCATTTATAGGTTGTGACATTATAATCATTATACCAAGTATTTTTATACTGGACTTGATTCTAATGTAACCAGCCTTTCATTTCTAAACCAGTTCATTGCAGTAGAAGCATAATTAGTACAGTTTCTAAACATTTGGGAAAGTTTAGAGAAACTAAGGTATCATTTAAAGGCCTGAAAAGTTTGTAAAGACTGACTGAGTTGATGAAAATTAATAAATTTCATGGTCCAATGAAAAGAAATTAAAGAAAACCCGAAAAGAAAACCTTGTGGTTTTTGCAAGTTATTTCAGTTGTCAGCATGAAGTAAAAGATTAACTGCTGGAACTTTTGAAAATTTTTTGGAGATACTTGGGGGAAATTAGACCCTACCAATAATAGCATTTTGTTGAGTGATTTCCCCTTGTATTCATCCAAGCAGATAGTCTGTACTGTTGCATAAAGGAAAGATCATACCCTTCTTGATGACTGTTTTTTTTTTTTTTAGTGTGACTTAGAAGAAGTCTTTGGAATAGACATTGAGTTGGGAAACTTAGTACGGTTGGGTCTTAAAAGTTTGTAGCTTTTGTGCCCTTTTCTGAGTATGAACCCTGAATTAAGGTGCATTTGTAGTTTGATTTATTATGGTGTTATCATTATTACTTGCTTTAAAAGACTTAGACCCAAATTGTGGTATGAACCATGTAACTTGTGTACACACACTACAGATACACAAGATAACATTACCAATGAACTACACAGACGTATACAGTAATTTGTACTCTGTCACCCAACTACAGTTATTTCCCTTGTCATTGCAGGCAGAACCATTCTGCCCACATCTCACACCATCTAGAGCATTACAACACATTCTTAAAGCGGCATGTTAACTGAATGACTATAAGATGTATACATCCCATATAGTGTCTGTAAACACTTGACTGTGAGATGGCCCAGCGAAGCCTGTCTAAGAAAAAGACTCTGTGCAGTAACCTTGTAAGTACCAAGTTTTTTTTTTTATGTGACATTTAAATGGAACTTTTGAAATTAGGGTACTTTAAAAACATACATACATACATACATATATATATATATACAAACATATATACAAACACATAAAGGAAGCAAAGGCTGCAGGTGTGAGTCACTCTAAATGTGTATATAAAAATCTAGAAATTGATGTAGTTCACTGTGCATGTGTCTGTGTTTCTGTGTTGCTGATTGTTCAGAACTGATTATCATACATAATCACTGATTTGATGACAGAAGATCTGGAATTCATCCATAACCTTGATGTCTAACCCGAGTTTTTTGTATTCTCGCACACTGCCACTGGCGTTAAATGGATTGTGATTAGATCCATACCATGTACACAGCTTTCTGAAGTACTATTGCCTATTGAATGCACCTGGGTCTGTAAACTGTCCACAGTTTATAGTAGATAGAGATTCCACTTCACTGTCTGTCATAGTCACATACAAAGTTTTTAGGCTTG
This sequence comes from Conus betulinus, assembly GCA_016801955.1. Taxonomy (NCBI): domain Eukaryota; kingdom Metazoa; phylum Mollusca; class Gastropoda; order Neogastropoda; family Conidae; genus Conus; species Conus betulinus. The sequence goes on from JADBJO010005586.1 coordinate 30,294, forward strand.
AATCAAAGCATTTTGCTAAAGGCGACCACTTTTTCATTTGTCTGTGAATGGTGTGCATTAACTTTCAAAGCTTTCCGTAAAACTCAGATGGGAACACACAGGCAGAACAGAATGGAATGATATCGAAATTGTAATGATGCACAGATGAAATAGGTGGAACAGGACTTTATTATTTTTTTTTAGATAAGTAGATATTTGACTTGCCTTACCTTCCAATTTCAAAAGCCTGTGTGTCTGTGAGCTGTGAATGAGGAGTTTCTGTACTTCAGTTTCAGTTCATGTTTGTCAGAGCATTTCTTACTTCAGTGCGTCCTGGTAGGCCTGCATGGTGAAGCATTCTTCTCTTGGTCCATGGGCCAGGGTTTAAACCACTCGTGAGACAGCTGGAAGAGAATTTTCTCTTGGAGTCAATGTGTGTGCAGCATTTCCCCCTTCCCCTTCCTTTCCACCTCAAATTCTTGGAACAAGGCTTTGAACTGAAGTCTTGTACGTGTACACAAAGGCTAGAAACACACAAACAATGCACTATGCGCATTAAATCCCATTTCATCCTTAGTAGCACAAAAGGGCCACAAAATCAACAGTAAACCTCACATGCTTCCTGACATCATGTTAAGACATCATCTTCTCTGACACAAGGCTATCTTAGATGCGGAGTGAAAAACGGTCACATAGATATGCCAGAAATCTAAACAGTGATTGGAAGGAGGAAGAGAAAGTTATGGTAGTTGCTGAATGTCATTGGCAGCTGTTGTGGTATTGCAGGCTGAAACTGTTCCTGGAGCCCTTTGGTGTTCCTTCCTGTGTGTTGAATGCAGAACTGCCAGTGAAGTCAAGGTGAAACCCAAGTCAACCAGACACAAGGATAAAACTTTTAGAACTCTGTGTGTGTGTGTGTGTGTGTGTGTGTGTGTGTGTGTGTGTGTGTGTGTGTGTGTGTGTGAATTTGGAAACTATATCAGTATATGTAGAGAAACATTACAACAAAGTAATAAATTCATGTTTATTGTAGACGTTATCAAACACAGGTTAAATGGGGGAAAAAAATACTGGTCAGTTACCATACTTCAACATCATTTTATAAATTTCAGTTCAGATGTAACAATCACGATTTGCCAATTGAGTCAGGGAGAATTTATGCCATTTTACATAAAATAGATATTTGCAAAAAATGTGACATGAATTGCATTAGAGATGAGTTTTATTTTACTCAGAGTGTCCAGAATCTTCTGATACTCAAAAAAAAAAAAAAAAAAGAAAAACTCTAAACATTTTTATTCAGGGACTGTGTTCCTATTTTCTAATTTGTTTTCTGGAAACAGAAAACTGCTGTTCAAATGAAGAAGTAAAATTGTTATTGTTGCAATGCTGTTTAAAATGTATTCACACAGTCAAGGAATTATTTTGTATGCGTGATGCAGATGCTTCTTTGAATTTAATCATTGTATGCTTTTGTTGAAATTCTCCATGCCCCAGCAGGGTTCAAAGGTTAAATTAAGTCTTTAATTTTGTGTGTGTGTGTGTGTGTGTGTGTGTGTGTGTGTGTGTGTGTGTGTGTGTGTGTTTGTGCATGCATACATGCGTGTGCGTATATGCCATTGAACATGTGTGGTGTGTAGACACTTTCTTCATTAAATCTGATTAAGATGTTGGGGATGTGTACAGGTGTCATATTGTCAGCCAGTTCAACGAAGGCCTGTATGAGTTGATCATTGCCTCTGATGAAACACTGTTGGAGAAACCCAGCGCGAAACCCAGCGCGAAAGGCAAAACGTCAGTGTTCTTTTTGTGTTGCTTTATTTTGTTTGTTTGTTTGTGCTCTTTGCTCTTTATGTACTATATGCTTTTCAGAATTGAAATGAAGATTCAAAACTGATTTTGTGTGCATTTGTTATCTGCCTTAAGGATGACAATATTTCAACAATGATGTTATGAGTTGGTGCTGATGAAATGCTTTGTCAGTGTGTGCTGCGGTGTGACAAGATGATTTTAGGTGTGGTTCTCATTTTGTTTGGTTTGTTTTTAACCTGTTCACTGCCTGAAAATATTACAAACAAAGGCTTTCCCAGTGCAGGGAAATCTAATGATTTGGGGGTAATAATTAACAAAAAATTCTAGCTCAGAAACTACAAAGATATAAAAATGAAATATATATGATTTTTGAAGGAAATTGAATGGAGATTTTGAATCTGGGCTTCTTTTGTTTTAATTTTGATCATAAAAAAATATTTAGGCATTTAGATTTGGATAGATTTTTTTTGCACGACCAAAAATATGTATTTACCACTACAGCTTCACATCCAAAAAAAAACACACAGAGCAAAAAAGTTGAAAATAAAGTTGATATTGTCACACTACACCTGTAAATGAAAGTAGAACAGTCTAGAAGTCTATCAAGACACTCACACCTCATGCAGACAGGTCAGTCCACAACCACACCCCCCCCCTCCCCCCACCACGCCCCCTTGCTGGACTTCAACCCTCTCTTTCACTCCTCCTCTTCCCCTACCTTTCCTGCTGCCCGTGTCACGCCGCGAGCAAGCTGCGCTCCCCTCTCGCGCTGACTAACACGTCGCTGGCCACTCGCACACACAGTGCAGAGTACACACTAGGCTGGCTCGTTCGACGCTGGTAACCAGTCAGCTGAACACACTCTTGAGATCGCACAGCACGACTCAATAACTGACGAATATGGTCGGCAATTCCATCACTATCATCATCTCACCTTCATGCTTGAGTGAGTCGTTGAATGAAAGATTATTATCTTGGTCAAAAAAGATTAACAGAGCCTGCTCAGCTGTGCAAGTACGCAGATTTGGTCGCTACACTCGTCGAAGGTTGCGCCGCCATCTTTGCAAGCGAGACAAAGCGCTGGCTGGTCATCCAGTCAGTGATGAGAATAAATGGTCTTTCCCCTCACGTGTGGTCATTTGCATATCATTTTAATACTGCAGACATATAAGGCTTACTACACACACTCTATTTCAGTCCTTTGATAGGAATAGTAACGAATGAAAATTCAAGAAAATGCATGACGTCAGTGGATGGCCCATAGGCACTGGGAGTACATTTTTACTGCGGTGTCAGCTGACAGCTTAAAGGCGCGCAACGGGTTAAACTGAATGAGTTGTGTTGGAGTAATGTCAGTAGCAGGGCACAGAGGATTAGTACACCCTCTATCCACCCACCCCATCTTTCTGGCACTTCACTCTTGCTCTCAAGACACTCTCCCCCCCTCCCCTCCCCGTCTCCATTTCCACCCCCTCCCACCACCTCCTCACCACCCTCTAAACCGGAAATAAAAGTACACATTATATTTGTTTCTGCCAATGTAAAATTTTTTCTATGTGATAACATCTTTGAAAGAGCTTTGTATGGTGGGCTGGGCTATAATGCAACTGAAACATAGACTGCATGCATGCATATATATATGTGTGTGTGTGTGTGTGTGTGTGCGCATGTGTGGTGTGATATAGTGTGTATTTGTGCATGCATGCATGCATATATGTGTGTGTGTGTGTGGTGTGGTGTGGTGCCTTTGTGTAGGCATGTGTGAGTGTGCTTTGAAATCATTTGAAAGTGACATGTGTTTCTGTTTTTTCTTTTTGGATACTTGCAAACAATATCAATTTCTATTTGAAAAAGGACCCGGAAGAAGGATGAAGAGTATGGCGTGGCCCGTGGAATAGACTTCAAGAACATATCTAATGTCATCAACTTTGAATTCCCAAAAACTGTGGATGCATACATTCACCGTGTTGGAAGGTGAGTGTTAGGACTGGAGGGGAAAGAGGATGAGAGGTGGCGCAGTTTGGGAAGGTTGGGAAGTGTCAGTGAGGGGGTAGGGGGAGAGTGGATATGGAGTATAGTAGTATGTAAACTGTATCCCTTCACCCTCTCCTCTGTACCACCTTTCCTATTTTCCCTTTTCCCCCTACTTATTGTACTCCTGGTGGTGGGTAACTGCAACCAGAGACATGCAGGTTGGAGAGCTGTCCTTGGATATGAATATTTCTGAGAAAACACCCTGATGTTCAGAGGCAGTCAAAATGAACATGCAAGAAAAGAAAAGTCCTGAAACAAGAGAAAAAAAAATGCAAAACGTGTTCACACCGAGTCTTGTATTGTATGCATATTCTCCAGTTCATGTTTTTATGATTCTACTTGCAAGGCAATGCTGCCCGCAGATGTTTTGGAATATTGTGGCACTTCTGTATGCATTAATCAGAGCAGTTAAGTGGTGGGCAAATATGTAGGTAATGGGGATGTGTTCAGCCACTATGTTTCTGGTTGTGCACCATGCATAGGCTTTGTCTTTTGGGGAGAAAGGTGATGTTTTGCATGGCATGGATTATGAATCAGGGTAAGACATTTGAGGAGGGCACCAGTGTCAACTGATGGACTGAAAAGACTGAAAAATTAAGCAGTTTTCAATCATTGGCTTTTGACTTGTTTTTCAGAAAGTGAACAAGTTTTTTTCGCTGTAAAGAAGAACTGATCTACGTTCAGTGTGGATTTAATGGTGCTCTTTGAATGCATGCGCTACAAGAAGCATGTTGATGCTTCAAGGGCACTGGACTGCAATCAGAGCAGACTGGATTTCTTGATCGGATTAATGCTTTACCCTCTCCGCTCACCTGTTTTATTATTTTTTTTCAAACAAGCACACATGGATTTTATTTTGACGGTGTGTGACATCCTGTGTAAGTGATGTGTAATGCACGACTGTACCCTTTCCATTTCCATTCAGACAGGCTGTGGACTTAGTTTTCCACAGGCCTCTGTGTTGAAAATAGGTCAGTGGCTTGTTTACACCAGCCACCTGTCCACTGGTCATGCAAGTACCTGACAACCCAACAGTAAGAGCAAACGTCCACCATCGCGAAGCTTGTGTGTGTTTTGGCTGATCAGAATTTTTAGTCTGTGTGGGCTTTGTGCTGCGTTATGGGTACATTCGTTATCATCATTTTGGTGCAACTGATTATCTAAGGTGTTAACTTTGTGAGCGATTAAGCAGAAATCACTTTTGAAAAAATTCGCCCTTAGACTTTGCCATCGAGGAAAACTTCTGAAAATCCTGTCCTTTTGAGATCACTTAAGCATCCTGTACTTTTTCCACATTCTTGACTTAATATTGTGAACATTTTGGTCTGTGTCAGGTTTGTAATTATTAGGCAACTTGGGTAGTTTAACACTTTGGTGTTTCAAGTATGAAATACCTGAAGGTATTCAGCTGTGAAAAACCTGGTCGAGGCACACAACTTATGTTTGAAAATGAAAATCATACATGTTGCGTGCCAGGGCCAGTGCCAGTGAATGTGTAACACATGGCACATAGTTTATTCTCCAGCCAAGGTCAGGGTTTCATGACTGATTTTATGTACTGGTTTACTAACTTGTACAATCTCATTATGTGTGTGTGTGTGTGTGTGTGTGTGTGTGTGTGTGTGTGTGTGTGTGTGTGTGTGTGTGTGTGTGTTTGAGTGCATGTGTATGCATGCTTGTGTATTCTGCTACGTTACTATTGTTCTCTGTCTCTCTGTCTGTCTGTATGTCTGTCTTTCTTCTCTCTCTCTCTTTGTAATTCTCACTCTGTGTGTGTGTGTGTGTGTGTGTGTGTGTGTGTGTGTGTGTATATGTGACTGTATATGTGTGACTGTATGTGTGTTTGCATTCATGCTTGTGCTGATTGTGTTTACTTGCTACATATAGTACTTCGCCTATCATGAGGTCTTCAAAACTGGTTAAATTTCATGTTTGGCTAGGCGGGCTTTGCCCCCTGCCCCTCCCACCACCCACCAGGGCATTGTCCATGGACCCCACCAGAGCCTAGGTGGCCCCTGCCCCTTTTCAGTTTTTCAAGTCAGCTGATCTCCAGCTTCGATGTGTGTGTGTGTGTGTGTGTGTGTGTGTGTGTGTGTGTGTGTAACTGATGGTTCCATACTTTCAGGCAACAGCATGTTTCTGCATGTGTGTTAGTGCTGATTAGGTGGTGACAATACAATGTGTTTGTGTTTGTATGTGACTGGTAGGTCCGTGGTTACAGTACAGACAATGTGTCTGTATTTTTTTTTTGTGTGTAACCTGGTGGCTTTATGGTGAAAGCACAGATGCCTAACTGGTAGTTCTGTGGTGATGGTACAGATGATGCGTCACACACTGTGCATGGTTGCAGAACGGCCAGGGGAGATCAGCTGGGGTGCGCTTTGTCGTTTGTCAGCCTCCATGAGAACAGCTTGTTCGATGCTGTGGACGCGGCTCAGAAAGCTGAAGAAGGTAAATTCTTGAGTATTGGATTTTATAACACCAGAATCATAAAACATAGAAAAGTCTAAACATATGGAGAAAGTGTGCTGTTGGATACCCATTGAATGGAAGGAGTGTTTGTCAGTAGCAAGAGGTGTGCAGATGCTTTTCATGAAATAAAAATGAATGTAAATTAACATGTGGGCTACAAACGATACTCTGTATGTAATGTAAGCATGCTGGAGGAGGACTGAACACAGCTGACCCTCCTTGCAGCTGGCACCATCTCTGGATGGGTCTCTCAGACCGTCTCAGAAGTCTCTAAGAGGGTCAAAGGGCACTTGAGACCACAGCCCCAAGGTTCATGAACTAAGGGGCATTACCACCACAGCAGCATTCCAATACTCTTTGGTCCTCCACTTTGTCTTGGAGGCAGCCTTCTGGTGGTGCTCTGAAAATCCTGTTATTAACCATAACTGCAGCAAACATTAGCAGAATGAAAGTGTCATTGAACCACACTTTAGTGCATGAATCAACCCAGACGCTTTGTGTCATATGTTAAAACGCTAAGATCAGCAAGTGAATGTCAGTCTGTTAAAAAAACACATAGACGATGCATGGTGTATATGAGTTGGTTTTAGGGAAAAAAGTGTCAGTGGGAAAAAAATTGGAGTATGGAGGCCCCACTGTTTAAGAAAAAAAAAAAGAGAAAGAGGGAAAAAGAAAGAAAAGAAAAGCAAAAGAAAAAAGGTGAAAAAAAGGAGGCTGGAAGACAAAAAGAAACGATGAAAAAAGACTGCACCATAGTCTAAGTGTACAAACAGCTTGCAGCAGGTTTCTATACAACAGGCATGACTGTTAATGGCTTTGCAAGCTTCAGCTTTCTGCCTGTATACATCATTGGAAATAAATATGTTTTCATCAGCAAGAACAAAACAAGAATAAAAAAAAAAACAAATAACACCCCCCCCCCCCCCCCCCCCCCCCAACCAACCAACCAAACACACCACCAACCAAACAGACAAAAGAAAACCATTACTGCAAGGGTTTGTGAATGACCGTGGCTGATGATACTGGGGATATCTCTTTCATCACAGAGAACTCGGCCATCTTGACCCAAGTCCCACCCCCTGAAAACCGTTGGGGCATAAGCTTTCGTCTTCATATTTTCAGTTCTGCACATTGTTTTGCCATGGTACTATCGAGGATGTCAAAACAGGCAGCTTGTGTTATGCTCCCTGTCTGGCTACATATGTATGTTCAACATGTCCATCTCATATTTCAGCCCTTCTGCTTGTATTGTTATGGTCCACGTTGGGTCATTTATGCAGTGGACCACACAGTGAGGGAACAGAAATGGCAGTTCGCTGTAGACCGGAAATGTGGTAGTGGTTCCAGTATCCCAGTGGCAAAATTTGGCCATAACTTATACAGAGTTTGACATTATAGGTATATCTAGGTAAACAGGATGTATGATATAATTCTCCATATTAACATAGTTTTTTATTTTTGTCAAATAGTATTACCATTTCCCTTCCCAATCATGAAAAAAGTAAACATACATATACACACATCACACACACACACACACACAAACACACACACATGCATAGACATTTTTTCCTCATCCAGAGCAGTTCTTTCATTTTTTGCTTGGAGCAAAATTTAATGTCAAAATTAAACTATAAGCTCTTTTAAGCATGTTTTCCATTTTTTCTTTTTTTTTTTTTTTTTATCCATTTTATGCTGTGGTGTTTCCATGTCTGTTGGATTGTTTTTCACTGAGTGTGGTGAATACTTCTTTGTTTTCAGAATCACCAAGTGTCTTCACCCCATTCCATTTCAACATGACAGAGGTAGAAGCCTTCAAATACCGCGCCATGGTAAGTCACGCCTACTGTCTATGTTTGATAGCATTTCTTGCATGTGACAGTAGATGAGGAAAACAAGGGAAGAAGATGTAACTTATGATTTGTATACTTTTCTTTCACAGGGCATGGGGAAAACAGTGATGATCATTTCCTAAAAATTAGGGGGTCAGACTCGGTGCAAAACACTCATTTCCAAATTTTTAGGGGGTCACACTGTATAACAGCTTGTAAGTGTACCCAAAACACACACACACACACACACACACACACACACACACACACGCACACACACACGAGCACGTTGTGAGTGGCTGACACACACATAAGGCAGAGAAAGAATTAGATAGAAATAGATAAGAGGTGCTATTAGCAAAGTTAATAAAAATCTCCAGATTATGCTAAACATTATTTATTTAGATTCATGTTCCAATGTTATTAAAATGTTAATTAAAGTGAATAAGTGTGAATACCTACACTTTCAGGATTTTAACAGTGAAACTTGATATGCGGGATGTTCTCTGTGATTTTCATCACAGAATTTGCACAACATGAGCTAATTCCATCTGTACTGAAAAAAATTATTAATTGACTGTATTCCATTCACCTTGCAATGATAATTGGGAGCCTAGCGACAAACAAGAGGCAAGTGATAAATATTTGTGGAGGCTTTCACGAAACTATGTAGGTTGGCCACTTTAGCACTGTGTGGTACACATTCCTATGTCCATAATGGAGCTATTTTGATTTTCCGAACTGGTCATATTGCATAGATTGCCGGACGTTTGTTCCATTCGCTGGATGATCACCTGCAAGCCACAGATGTACTGTCGATTTTGTCTTTGAAAACTGAATTATATACGGCTTTTCTGTGCTGTTTGGGCTTGGCTGAATCACTTGATTTTGTGATCCAATCATAGACTTGGGCTGTCTAATTTGATGGCTCTGTCGGTTTTCAGCAGAGAAGAGTACTAAAGCGCAAATCGTTCATTGATTCAGAACATTCTAAAATGTTGAGGCAAGTTACATTTTTTAATCGACTTCGATCGAGGCAGATCGGACTCAAGTGTTTTTACGTGACACACAGCTTGGAGTTGCAATGCATACAGGAGAAAATCATAGCGTCACGGTAAATTTTGGTCCATTTTAGTGATGCACTGGACTGATTTTCAGTATGTCAGACAGGAATTTTGTGCATCAGAGATGCATATTAATGCATAAGACTTACCACTGGAAAGTAAAAAGAAGAAATGGAGTATGTCTTCTGTTTGCAGTATTATGTCGTCTATTCATATATATCTGTGCTTGTTTGGTGTGTGTGTGTGTGTGTGTGTGTGTGTGTGTGTGTGTGTGTGTGTGTGCACATTTGTGCGAGAGACACCTTAAATCTTTTGTTCTTTAAAGGTCTAGTCCATAACTTTAGATGAAGCAGGGAATTCATAAACACTGTTCTTCAAAATCAGCCGACATAAATCATTACTGATATAATGGCATGAAGGGTACAGTCATGCAGCTCTTCACAACAGTTCACTCACTATTTCAAAGCTTCAACACATCCGATCCAATGGATCAGGGTCTACATATAAAATCGCATGAACCCCCCCCCCCCCCACCACAAAGGAATGAGTGTTCACATGCAGGTCATTTGTTTTTGTACAGAAATGTCTCACTGATTTTAAAGTGCTACAATCATTATGTCGGATGTCATAGGAAAAGCTGTTTATGCTTTAATTATTGTCTTAATCATATACATATATTTAGAATATGTTCAACCTAAAGTACTTATAAATTTTGCTGCAGAGATTAAAAAAAACCCAACAAAATCAACAGCCCTGATGTGACTTAACAAAACTTGCTCCATGACAGGATGCCATGAAAGCCGTGACCAGAACAGCTGTACGGGAGGCGCGGCTGAAGGAAATACGCCAAGAAATCCTGGCTTCAGAAAAGCTGAAAGTATGTCCTTAGGTTTAGTCAGTTAGTCAAACCTGCTGATGCATTTCACACTAAAATGAAAAAAAAAAAAAAAGTTACAGAGTGTGAAAAAGTTCTCTGAGCGTGAAAACTGCTAAAATTGCATATGTGTGTGTGTGTGTGTGTGTGTGTGTGCGCGTGTGTGAGTGTGTGTGTGTGCGAGTATGTGTGTGTGTGTGTGTGTGTGTGTGTGTGTGTGTGTGTGTGTGTGTGTTCCATTAGAATGATGAGATTTGTACTTTTGTCAGTACAACCTTGAGTTAATCTGACAATAAATTGGTTTCAGTCAGTCAGTGTGTATATGTGTGTGTGAAGGTGAGGGATGTGCAAAGGAAAAGGTTGGGGAATTGTGGTGGAAATTGAGGGTTGGGATTTGGGTGGGTCTATAAATATCTCTTTACTGTATTTGATGTGAAGTCTTTTTTCAACACTGATTTTGTTCCTGTGTTTCTGCCCATGAACAGACCTACTTTCAGGACAATCCTCGTGACCTGCAGGTGCTAAGGCACAACAAGGCACTGGCCACGGCCAAGATGCCCCAGTCACTGAAAAATGTTCCAGACTACGCAGGTATAGAGAAACATCACATTATGTTTTTTTTTTTTAGAGAGAGAGTGTGTGTGTGTGTGTGTGTGTGTTGTGTATGTACGTCCTTAGTCCAATGGTTAGAATGTTTGCCTGTGGAGTTCACTGTCAAAAGTTTGAATCATTTGTAGGGTTAGATTTTTCTTTTTCAGCTGTAAATGGACCTTTATTCATATTGCAGTAGGTTGTAAAGTGAGGCGACTGCAGGCAGAAATCTAAACAAATCTTAAAACTGTGTTGAAATAACTCCGCCAAACAACATGGCCAAACGAATCACAAGACAACAAATGATTCATTTCGACGTGTTGAATTCAACTCCCATCTTGCACCGAATTTAACAAGATAAGCGAGTGTTCATTCTTCATTTTCATTGTCCTGAGTGTTGTTTTGTCTTGCCTGAAGAAGACCAAAGTGGTCAAAATGCGTCGTGTTTTGTCCTATGATTCGTGTGTCCATGCTGTTTGGCAGAGTTATTTCAAACACTTTTTAAAGATCCACATTGCTGTAAATGGGTACCTGATTCGGTTCAGGGAAGGTTGAAGGCAGTGCAGTGAGAGGGATGGGCTGTACCATTCCCCCCTGCTGTTCCCTATACTCACTGTTCCATAGTGCACTGCCCCAGGGATCAACGGGCTTGGTGATTCTAACTTTTTTTTTTTTTTATTAGACCTTTTATAAGTGCATGTGTGTGTGTGTGTGTGTGTGCGTGTTTGTGTGTGTGCACATGTGTGTTTTGCGTGCTGTAGAAGTGTGCTTCCATCTTACAGTGAAGTAGAAACAAACAAAAAAAACCAACCCAGATCAGACACATAAGTCACACAGCCAGTCGCGCACACAACACACCCATTTCCCAGTGTACTTCGTGATGTGACAGTGTACTTCATGATGTGACTGTACTTCATGATATGACAGTGCCCACTGCCCTAAAGCACTTGGCCAGACGTCAGCGTAGACGGAAAGGGAAAGCCAGGAGAAAGGCAGAGGGCACCACCACAGAACGAGCTCCCACCACTGCCCAAGCAAAATTCCAGGTGCAGTATATCATGCTGTGTGCACACATGAGTGTGTGTGTGTGTGTGTGTGTGTGTGTGTGTGTGTATGTGTAAGGATAAAGAGAGAGAGTTTATGAATATATACATGTATAATATTCTTACATTCCCTTTCAAAAGCCTCCTGCACTGACCACCCCACACTATTTATCTTTCACTGATATGTGATAGTTAAGACAAGAAAGCCAACTAAGTGTCATTTATTCCAGCTTGCATTTTTTTTTATGCCTTCTCACTTTTTTGTCTTCCCAGTGATGTTCCGCCCACGCTGGTCATACAGGCTGTACATACAGCAGACCTGTTAACCTTCCACTTGGGGTCTGTTACTGACACTTTTGACAGCCTCAGGATGAGGTCAGAAGGAATCTGACTGTTGATGTAAAAGTGCTATAGACATTTTTTGGTGCGTCCTCCAAAATTAAGTTTGGTACATTACCTTTTTCACTATAACACTTTTCACTGGAAGATTATTCTTTTCACTGTAAGATACATTTTCTTCCTTCTGATTATACTTTTCACCCTCATATTTCACTTTTCACTGTCAGGTTACTCTTTTCAGGCTCAGATTACATGTTTATCCTCATTACACTGTTCACCCTCTTCTTCATCATCTCACTTTCCACCCTCTTCTTCCTCCACATACTTTTCACCCTCTTCATCCTCATATTTTTCACCCTCTTCTTCCTCATTCTACTTTTCACCCTCTTCATTGTCCACACACTTTTCACCCTCTTCATCCTCATATTTTTTCACCTCTCTTTCCTCATTCCACTTTTCACCCTCTTCTTTCCTCATTTCACTTTTCACCCTCTTCTTCCTCATTCCCACTTTTCACCTTCTTCATCCTCATTCCACTTTTCATCCTCTTCATCTCTTCTTCTTCCTCATTTCACTTTTTCACCCTCTTCTTCCTCATTCCACTTTTCACCTTCTTCATCCTCATTCACTTTTCACCCCTCTTCATCCTCATTCCACTCTTTCACCCTCTTCATCCTCATTCCACTTTTCACCCTCTTCATCCTCATTCCACTTTTCACCCTCTTCATGCTCTTCACACTTTTCACCCTCTTCTTCCTCATTTCACTTTTCACCCTCTTTCTTCCTCATTCCACTTTTCACCCTCTTCATCCTCATCACATTTTCCACCCTCTTCATGCTCATTCCACTTTTCACCCTCTTCATCCTCTTCACACTTTTCACCTCTTCATGCTCATTTCACTTTTCACACCCTCTTCATCCTCATCACATTTTCCACCCTCTTCATCCTCATTCCACTATTCACCCTCTTCATCCTCATGGCACTATCCACCCTCTTCGTCCTCATGGCACTATCCACCCTCTTCATCCTCATGGCACTATCCACCCTCTTCTTCCTCATTGCACTTTTCACCCACTTCGTTTTCATTGCACGTTTCACTCTCATGTTCCTCATAACACTTTTCACCCTCTTCATCCTCCACACACTTTTCTTCCTCAGATGATACTTTCCAGCATGCCACAATCCGTTTAGCTCTCTGAGGTGCTAAACTGGTCTGCACACAGAGCTACCCATAGGCCTGCTCTGTCACAGGCGCAGTACCGGCAGTCCTAAGGAAGCAGTTAATATCAGATCGTCATTGAATCGCCAGGTTACCTCCGTGGTGTAACACGGCGCCTGTTCTAATCCAGCCTACACTAGACACCATTTACCAAGTCCCATACTGATGAAAGGAATGGCTTAGTCGTGTAACCAACGTGAGTGACCTCAGAGAGGACCTCCATGTCCATCCATCGAGAATGCCCATGATCTTGACAGTACTTGATGCAAACTCACCTGGGCATGAATGTGAAGAGGAAATCAGGGGGGGGGGGGGGGGGGGGGGGGGGGCGTTGTCATGAGAGTATTCAGGAAAGAGCCACAGAATTTGAGACTCTGTGATGGTGACCAATAAGGATGAGAAGAGAAATAAAATTGATGCTCTGAGGTCCCATTCTAGTCACAGACTACATGACAGGGCTTTACACTTCCTTTCATGATGTGTCCTGACATCAGCCAGGCCCAAGAGATGCAGATACCTGCAGTGTTAGTCAGCAAATTTGAGCAACACTGTCAGAGACACAGCCATTAAGTAGGTGAAGCTGGACTGCATGGTCCTGGGTCACCCCCTTCGAGTGTACAGGACACTCAAGTCTTAAGCAGGAGGTAACGTGAGCCGAAAAAATCCTGCAAAGAAATTAAATGCTTTCAATGGGAATCAAAACATGAGAGCCCAGTATGCAAGGTCACAAAGCTAACCGTCACACTGTGGGGTTAGTCATTATTGTGATACTTTGACATGATTATTGGTTAACATGAGCAAATTTTTTCTTGTACCCTGAAACTTGGGTGGGTGGGGGGTGGGTGGGGGGTGGTTGGCAACGAACAGTTCATGGCAAAATTCTATGAAAAAATGGTCAGTCCACTTTAAAGGGAAAAATCTATCAGTGGTTGAATGTATTTGACACTGCTGTACCGCGATACAGCCTGAATTTCATGTGGAAGAATCTGTTTAGTGATAAAGCAATATAATGTGATTCAACAATTTGGATTTGCATAGCATTTTAGAGGTCTAAACATGGCTTTGACCATAGCAAAACTACATATTTTTGTTGTTGTCATTTCCACTGAAACTCTTAAGGATAAAGTTTATTTGTCTTTCTTGTTTGATGGATAGGTTTGTTAGAACAAAGAAAAAAAAAAGATTAAGAAGAGAAAATGGAAAAGAGAGAGTGAGAGAGAAAGATTATATTCTAATTTTTTTTTTTTTTTTCGTTTTCAGAAGAGGAAGGCTGACCCCCTGAAGAGTTTTGAGTTTGCTGGATTTTCAAAAAGAAGAGAAAGTAGAAGTGGGCAAGATATTGAAAAATGTGTGGACATGGTTATGTAGGTGTAAGACTGTATGTATTTTTGCTTGTACTGAATGCATGTGTGTGTGTGTGTGTGTGTGTGTGTGTGTGTGTGTGTGTGTGTGTGCTTGGAGTTTGTTTCTTGATTTAAGTATCTTAAGTTGAAGCATGATTCACTGGAAAGAGTTGTGAAGGTCAATTAAAGATATGTTGAGATGTGCACTTAAATTGTCTTTTGTGTGTGTGTGTGTGTGTGTGTGTGTGTGTGTGTGTTTCTAAGCTCAACTGAAAGCCAACATCTGTGACCTATAGGTTGTATGTGTGCACGAAACACTGACAGGTTTCACAGTGTATGAGCAGTAGCAATGGTATTGGAGGGAGGAAGAAAAGGAGATTGGTAGCCTATAATGGGTTTACGATCTGGTAAGCATCAGGCACAATAGACCGACTTCCCAGAGCTGTTTCACTGATTGAGCTTTGGAAAAATGGTAGAAAAAGAGGAAATAAATGTAACTGTACTCCTTCAAACTCTATGCACACTACAAACCGGATGTTATTTTTGTTGAAAGAGACAGTAGGATGTCCAGTAACTTGGAGATGAAAATCTTTAGATGTCTTGTTGAAATGTGATTCACTGAGGCCTTTCTGCCCGGAAAGCATTATTTCCGCAAAATTGTATCGATGTTTCTTTGTTGTAAGTTAGCTTTCGGTTGTTCTTTGATTACACTGAGGACCAGTCTCGTACAAATTCTGTTCAGATACATACTTTAAGCAACCCTCCAATTTTAACCCCCCCAGTCATCATGTCAGCCTACTTGTATGTTTATCTCTCTATTCCCGCTCTTCTCTCCTGCTCTCTCTGCACTGTCACACTACCCTGTCCCTGGTTTTGATCAACTTCACACGCTTCAGTGCTCTTTTCAAAGTGCTCAATGTTTTTTTTTATCTTAAAGAAATGGTGAATGGATAGGAAGTTCCCATAGATGTGCGTTCAGAACAATGCAATGATAGTAGTTAATGGTTATCTGTGTTACCAAAGCTTGAAACTTATTTTCAGTAATTGAACTAAAAATGAACATGTGGTTACTCCTCAGCTCAAAGAAACTGTTACCATTTCCTGAAACCCCTGCCAGTCCCTTTACTTCCTGGAGGAGAGTATGCTATATCTATTGCATGTGACTATTGCACTTGAAATTTACAGAGTAACCCCCCCCCCCCCACCTCTCTGAGAAAAAAGCATGGCTTGGACTCTTATCATACCTTTCACATCTATAATTACTCTTAAAATTCACAGCATACTACCCCCCCCCCCCCTTCCACAAATAAAAAAATGTGTGTGTGTGTGTGTGTTCTACGCACGCGCTCATGCGTTTGGGTGTTTGTGAGCATGTGCACATTGATGTTAGTTCATTAATACAATGTAACAGGTTGCTAATGGTTCTCGTGTGTGGTCTCCTTTACTTCATTCCTATGTAACAGGCACCTGGTGGAAGTTGTCCTTTTTCTCCTTCTCCAAAACGTGGAACACCCTCTCTCTCACGATGTCATGGTCTGTGGTGGTAATCAAAATCATGACCAGCCTACTGTCATTTTGTCATTTTGCTCCCCTTTGCCGCCCCTCCCCCCCCCCCCCCCCCCCCCCCAAATTTTATGCTTCCTATTGATGCGATGTTTTGTACTCGGTGTTTTTATTTTAAGATTAAAACATTTAATTAATGTGCCTTTATCCAGCTGCATACGTTCGTGACCCGTGGGGCTGAGGGTGGACAATGTGAGCGTTTTTACTTTTACAGTCTGTACCCCCCTGAAGAAGACAACTGAAGCCCAAAATTCGGGAAATTTTGATCTTGTTTGTTTGGATTTTTATCTACTTTGACTGTTTATATATACATATATAGATGTACATATGCTTCGAGAGGGTGTTGCTGCAGCTACACAGTTATTTTTCTGTAAAAAGAGCTAAGTATCCAGAGAACGCGGCCATTTCCCCCCCGAAAACAGTTGTTGGTCTGGGGAAAGCAGTTACCTTCTTTTCCTGTCAAAACAACTGATTATCCTAAGAAAAGTTACTTTCCCCTAAAGTCAAATGAGAACACAGTTATTTCCCCACAAAACAGTTATCCCGGGAAAATGTCTGCTTTCAATGAGAATGGTTGATCATTCCGTGAAAATAACTTTTCTGCCTACAGTGTTTTCACAGGCGAATAAGATTAAGATTAAAATTATAGTCCCGTCAACAGCAGAGGTTATCTCAGGACTGTGAGCGTACCTTGATGGAAAGTAGAGACACTGTCAATTCTGAATGACCAAAGATGAAGCTGAGAGTACATGAAGCTTGTACACGACTATAATGGAGAGCTTTAGAAAAAAAAAAAAAAAAATTCATTGACAGAAAAAGCCATTATGCACAATACATGTGAATGAAGAATATATAGGATTCTACTGCAAATGAAAGCATAGAATTTTTGTTGCCATGTCCAAATTAAGTTACATATTCGAAATAAACAGAGGAACTCGGTAAGCTGATTCTCAAAGCCTCACTTCGCACTGATAATTAAATTGTCTTCTACCAAGAGCCCCTCTCCTCCCCCCACCTCCACCTGCCCCTTGTAGATGGATGTGGTTCAAATTGATACTTCAAAATGTTTGAGGGGGAAAATGGGTTGAGATCGAAAGAAGAGACTACTTTTTAAAAACTAACTTCATGACTGTTATGAAAGCAAAAATCATTAAACTGGAATTAAAAGAAAAAAAAAAAAAATTGTTTTCAATGTCAGTAAGTCGCAAACAACGTAAGCAAAAGTGCTTATGCGCCAACTTACAAACATTATCGAAAAAAACGACAAACAACTGTGTGAATTAAAGGAGAAAGGATATAAACAGCTCATGGCTATGTGAAGTATACCTATGCATCGTATGAAATATCCTTAGAGACACACAAAGAGAGAGAGAGAGAGAGAGAGAGGATCAGATAACAGTATGATGCACAGTGTGTGTCTGTCAGTCATTGGCCTCATAATTCTGTAATATCAATTTTCAAACAAAGCATTGCATTAAAAAAAACCAGCTATGATGAAACTGATTCAATGAGATGTTAATACAAGCCACATATTCTTTGATTTCATGTATGTTTTTCAAGTATTGAAAATGTGGATATTGAGGTATGTGTTTTTTTTCCAGTTTTCAAAAAAAAAAAAAAAAAGGACCCCCCCCCCAATTAATATCTGAATTTAACTTACCATTCCTTTTTTTGCGATATTATGGCAAATGTTTTGTTTCAGTTAGTACATTGTAACAGACTTTTGCTCCTTTGCACACAGATAATTGTCCACTCTTACTTTGTTTCAGTATCTTTGTTGTTCACAATTTTATTCCACATTTACTTGCATAGCTTTCCACAGCCTGAACACACCCTTACACATGCATGCAACAAAATCAAAGGACACACCACAAGCATTCTTAAACTGTTCGTATGACAAGAACTTCCCATATGTATGGAAATCAATGCCTTATCTCGCAGATTCCACAATCAAACCATTTTTTTGATGATGTTGTAAGTTTTCTTTCCCAGCCGTACATTGTTACTATAGAAACTTGGTTCTGCTACAAGTACTTCCACTAAGGAGACTGAACCTTTCCTTGCAAATCCTTTATAAGGCTTAAACATGTCAGACCAAAAATTATCTCTATATTGAAACAAAAATGGCATTTCAGAACCAAAGTTGTTCAAGTTGATTTATTCTTGGGTACATTCATAGTATGATATACCACCATTTATAATACTTTTGAAAAGAAATAATTTTCTTAGCTAAGTCAAGTGGATTTTTATACTAGGCTCTTATCATGTCGCATAAAACGTTACACCACCCTACCATAAATTACAGCAGTAACACTACCGAGCTAAGTGGTGACATCTCTTTTTACCTTTGTTTGGTCACTTTACAACTGACTGTGATGTCCGGTGTCAAGTCCAGAGCTGCTCCAAGTGCCCAGGCTGAAACAAAAGAATGTTGCTGTCACTCACAAGCCTGTATGTCTCTGAATACCCTTGTAGTACTTGGTTACAACAGATTTCTTTAAATTCCAAGTGATGTCCTTGTAAAGGGGAGAACAGGCTGCACACAAAACACGCCCATCATGATGTTTCTTTTTTTTTTTCCATCTTTCTCTCTTTTCTTTCTTTCTTTCTTTAATTCAAATAAAAAAACAAACAACAAACACCCAAAAATTTTATAGAAGCGCTTTCGGTTTTTGCAAACCTTCCTCAGCTGACCATGGAAGTCCGCGTCAAAACTAGTTGACGTAATGTGTGTTTTTTTTACATCATCAATCCCCCCCCCCCCCCCCCCCCCAAATTACTGTATGATAAATAGTGATGCCTGGGTGAAGTCTCAATGTGTGGGATTAGTTGGTTTCACGTGAACAATCTGCCCTGGGAACTTTGCCCTTCGCTGAACCAACTAATCCCACACATTGAGACCAAAAGAGTAGTTGGTCTTCAACTTGTGTCTCCACATCCACTCTCTGTCTTTTCTTTTCTGTGCATGTGGTGTTTATGAGTTCAATCACACAACATTTCAAATCTGACAGCTGGTGCCCAGGTCCACAGAAATGGCGTGCTACAAGTGTATCTTGCTTTCTGATGATGTCAGAGCGATGACCACTGAAGCGTGTTTGTAGGCTGTTTCCCGTCTCACCAACATACTGTACATCCTGGCAATGTACACAGTTGATCAGGTACACTAGGTTGGTACTTTTACACGTAGCTGAGTCCCATATTTGGAACTGGTGACCCGTGCGAACACTCTTGAACGAGGTCGTTTCCTCCAGGTGTTCCTTGCACAGAACACATCATTTCGCTGTGCATTTGAAGCAACCTGGTATCAATGAATCTGTGGCAGACGCTTGATGCTGCGCTGCTGGTGGTTTTCTGGGCATCAGAAGGTTCCTCAGATTGCGACAGTTACGCTCACCAACAATGGGAGGTTTGGGAACGGCTCTCTTCATGCGTCTACTTCTGTGGAGCTCCTTCCTTTCTTTCTATCTTTCTTTCTTGTCGTATTCTGTCTGTGTATGTTCTTGTTGATCCGTCGAAATGGGTATTCTTCAGAATTTTGCTACGGAACAACTGACTTGTTACAGTTAGTAATTAAAAAAAAAAAAAAAAGAAAAATCATGGGTGCTGGGTACTAGACCATGATCAATTGTCTCACTGAATTCCAGCAGTGATGACGTCAGTCTAAACCTAACGCCGTGATGTAGAGCGGGCTAGTCGGTATATACAACACATGTGCAAGTCTCATTTGGAGTCGGTCGCTCGAGCGGGTAACAAGCCACTTTCCAGCGTTAGAATCGCTCAGTTGGCCTGTCTACCCTCCCACGTAACCATGGTTGCAGTGGTTTCACGTGTGCCAAGTATGTACCTGGCTGAAGAAGTCGAGTGTTTTTAAACTGGCGCAAAGAGTTTGCTTTGAGAATTTTTTTTTTTTGTATTGTGTTTGAAAGTTGATAATCCTCATTTTTTTTCATATGGCCATCAAGGTACAAGCCAGGTGGTTCCAAGTAGACAGATTAAAATAAAAGAAATGGTACTATTTGGGTGCTTCCAGCTGGCGCAAAGGTAGGGTCACGGGTGAGTGCAAAGGCCTGAAATGTGACGTCAGCTAAGGGGAAGGTAATGCATTTGAAGATTGCGATTTCATCAGTGAATATTCCGCAAAACAGGGAAATAATTGATGGGGAGTTGTTCTTTTGAGTAATTATCAGTTTAACAATAAATGCTGGCACAAATTTCTAACAGTCCTCAAAACGCTTACATGGATTATATAGTGTTTTAGTGCAACATCTTAACTGTGGCGTGTGGCCAGTAAGGGCAGCCTTTGCCCGCGCACTGACGACACGTTGTGTGTTTCAGCCTTGGAAGTTGGATACTATCATCTGTGAACTGTGGTGAACCAATGGCCAGCTCGGGAACACGGGTCAGACACAGCACACAACAGCACAAAGCCCAATCAGATCAATCGGAAGTGATGAATACCTTCAACGTGCGCAGTGACACTCTGACTGGAGAAAGGGCAGAGATACTCACTGATCCTGCCGACACCTATTCCAGGATCTAAAACCTGTGATAACTTTCAAGCACAGACTAACATAAACAAATAAAGGGTGGCTTTTAGACAGATTCAATAATTTTGTCAATCGGAAAACTTGTCAATACAGTCTGTAAATTTCCTTACGCGGAACACAAAACCGCTGCCTTATTGATCAAACAACGCAACTTGTAGTACAGTCGGGGAACATTATGCAGGCTGAGCAAATAATGGGTATATTCCCCTTGGCAATTTCACTTTCCTTTTAAGTTCAAGTGAAAAGACGCGACAGCGAGTTTGATTGATTTTTTTCGCAGTGATAACTTGTGCGCAGGGGGGAAAAAAAAAAAGCAAAATTCTATTTATACTTAAAAAAAAAAGTAAAGAAATGCAGATTGTTTCTATCAGTGCTCTGTGACACGATAAGCGGTCAGACAAAGTCATCGCCTGATTCTAATAATCACATAGTGGGGCTCATGTGTGAGTTCAGGTAAAGAAAGAGCCCATCACGGTAAGAGTGAGCATGACTTACTTATCGTTTGATTCTTGATGCCCTGGACTGCTTGGATAGGGTTGTCCTCAAGGCCCAGTTCCTTCAGCAGTTCAGGGATAAACAGACCCAGGAAGCAGTCGTTGGAGACACATTCGGTTGAATTCTTGAAAACTCTGGCGTATTCCCAAGTCTGATATCCATAGACACAGGCACACACAAAAATAGCACAGTACATACAAATAGTTATGAACTCTCGATCAGTAAAAACATGCTTACAGACATTTCTTGGCTCTGTGTTTACTCAGTTTCAAGATTTTAGAATTCAGATACACCGCAAAAGACTGTAATCTCGCATGCTCTGTAGACCTACTTAATACAGTGGCATGCATGCCGGTCATATGCTTTTAATGATACGAACGGTCATTTAAATATTCATGTAAGCGTACACATGACGACTGTCCATACAATATTGCCAGTTTACATCGTTAGTCCATGTGTAGAAAAGGTTTGTAAAGCTGGAATATTGGGGTTAACAGGAACATAGCCCTCTGCCTGCAAGGAAGACAAAGAGAGTCGATGCAGCAGCTGGTATCAACAGGCTACCTTACTGTGGAAGAGCTCACCGTGCAAAGATGAAGGAAACCATTCAACTAAGCAATAAGCGTTTCTATTGTGTTTGTTTCTAGTTTATGATAAGATGATTTTTTTTTATGATAAAGATGAAATCTTTTGTTTACGATAAAGATGAAATCTTTGTTTTTATGATAAAGATGAAATCTTTTGTTTATGATAAAGATGAAATCTTTTGTTCATAATACTGATGAAACAGCCCATGTATCTTCTTTTACAACTGTTTTGAAATACACCCATGATGAAAGCAAAGTTGGCAAGGTGATGCAGAAAGCCAAGCAATAGGAACATGTCAGCCCTTCGAAGAAGTGGAAAATCTGGTTTAAGTTGGTGACAAAAACACACACACACACACACACACACACACACACACACACACACACACACACACACACACACGTGTGTGTGTATATGTGTATACACACGTGCACTCGCGCGCGCGTGCACATACGCTCGCTTGTCGATATAGCATTTCAGCATTTGGGTGGGGTTCTCCCCGTCTAATGTTTTTAGAAGTGAACGCCTGTGACACACCCGTACCCATCAGGTAAACTGATCGTTGAGATCAAAGATAGAATGACAGACTCGGTTCTAGTCATATGCATTTATACACACTTGATCTGGGAGCAACAGAGTCAGACTCTGTCTGCATGAACGGTAAATCACTCTTCCCAAATTCTATTCATATACCTTCACACAGATACAAAAGTTCAGACTCCATCTGCATGAACAGTAAACCACCCTTCTCAAACTCTGTTCACATACCTTTACTCAGACCAGTCTATCAACAATAGTTCAGGCTCCACCTGTATGAACAGTAAACTACCCTTGCCAAACTCTATTCATATACCTTCAAACAGAAACAAAGTTCACACCCCGTCTGCATGAACAGTAAACCACCCTTCCCAAACTCTATTCATGTAAATAACATAGATAAAATAGTTCAGACTCCGTCTGCATGAACAATAAACCACCTTCCCAAACTCTATTCATATACCTCCACACAGAAACAATAGTTCAGACTCCGTCTGCAAGAACAGTAAACCACCCTTCCCAAACTCTATTCATATAAATAACATAGATACAATAGTTCAGACTCCGTCTGCATGAACAATCAACCACCCTTCCAAGCTCTATTCATATACCTCCACACAGAAACAATAGTTCAGACTCCGTCTGCATGAACAGTAAACCACCCCTCCCAAACTCTATTCACATATCTTTACACACACCGGTCTATCGACAATAGTTCAGGCTCCACCTGTATGAACAGTAAACTACCCTTGCAAAACTCTATTCATATACTTTACACAGAAACAATAGTTCACACCCCGTCTGCATGAACAGTAAACCACCCTTCCCAAACTCTATTCATATACCTCCATTCCATCTGCATCTGCATGAACAGTAAACCACCCTTCCCAAACTCAGTTGATATACCTTTATTCCATCTGCATCTGCATGAACAGTGAACCACCCTTCCCAAACTCAGCTGATATACCTTTATTTCATCTGCATCTGCATGAACAGTGAACCACCCTTCCAAAAAACTCAGCTAATATACCTTTATTCCATCTGCATGAACAGTGAACCACCCTTCCCAAACTCAGCTGATATACCTTTATTCCATCTGCATCTGCATGAACAGTGAACCACCCTTCCCAAACTCTATTCCTGTATCTTCACGCTGTCTAGGAACAATACGTTCAGGTTCCACCTGCACGAACAGTAAACGAGCCTTCCCAGACTCTATTCATATACATTTATACAGACTGGCCAAGGAGCAATAGTACAGATTCCATCTACATGAACAGTAAACTCCAACAACACGGACTTCAAGACTGAACGCAGGACTCCTGGCCAAAAACAGACCTGACTATAGCACAGACTTCATCTGGGGGGAAAAAAACTGTCTTTTAGAGCACCGGCCTAACAGTACATTAATTTCACTATTCACTTAGTCGTGAGCGCTTGGATGCAATTTCAAACGGCTAGGAGAGGGAGATTGTGGTTGGGAGAGAGAGAGAGAGAGAGAGAGAGAGAGAGAGAGAGAGAGCGCAGGCGAAACCAAATAGATTTTACTAGCGATTTCCTACCCTCCACCCCCACTCCCTTTCCCTTTAACCTTCCGTCCATTTCCTCCAGCCTCCCCTCCACAGACCGACACCCACCATCTGGCAATACTTCTTGGCCTGATGTTTCATTGTGGTGATGTTCAAAAATGTTACTATCATTGTCGACAGCCTGTAGTCTCTCAGCATGATAATGTACGGCTCCGATGGCATAGAAAGGCATATTGCCTGCCGCTGCTTGACTGACTTTGTCCACAATGTGTCGAAGAATTCCTTCGCAGCTGTCCGGGGCTGCCAGTGCCGTGGATAACAACCTTCTGGTCCCCGTTACATGTGATGTTAACACTGTCTCCTGTAACACGTGAACGGGAAAGGCAGTGAGAGCTCTGTACAAAAGCAGTAATGAAAACACTATGGCCGACAGGAAGGACCTAAATGACTACAGGGTTGCAACAATGAAGACACACAGCTAAACATGAAAGAGCTAAATGATGATTAACTAAATGACTGCAACAATGAAGACACTTACCAAATAGGAAAAAGAGTTGAATGACGATTAACTAAATGACTGCGACAATTAAGAAACTTACTAAACAGGAAAAAGCTAAATGATGATTGACTAAACGACTGCAACAATGAAGACACTTACCAAACAGGAAAGAGTGAAATGATGATTAACTAATGACTGCAACAATGAAGTCACTAAACGGGGAAAAAAAACTAAATGATGATTAACTAAATGACTGCAACAATGAATTCATTAAACAGGAAAGAGTTAAATTATGATGAACTAAATGACAGCAACAATGAAGACACTCACCAAACAGGAAAGAGCTAAATGATGATAAAACTAAATGACTGCAACAACAAAGACACTCACCAAACAGGAAAGAGCTACATGATGATGAACTAAATGACTGCAACAATGAAGACACTAAACAGGAAAGAGCTAATGATGATTAACTAAATGGCTACAACAATGCAGACACCAAACAGGAAAGAGCTAAATAATGATAATTAACTAAATGGCTACAACATTGACGACACCACGCCCAACAGGAAGAAGCTGAATGATGGTTTACTAAATGACTGCAAGAATAAAGAGACACTATGCCCCCCTCCCCCACTCCTCACCCCCAACGCCTTTTAAACCTGCCCCCTAACTCCAACCCCTTCGCTGGTAACCCTTGCTCCCATGCACACGCATGGCAAAAGGACACGGCATGATACAGCCCCTTACCTCCCAGCATACAGGGATTCTCCCCTTCCTTACCCCCCAGCATAAAGGGATTTCTCCCCTTCCTTACCTCCCAGCATACAGGGATTCTCCCCTTCCTTACCTCCCCTCCCCCCCCTCCCTCCCAGCATACAGGGATTCTCCCCTTCCTTACCGCCCCAGCATACAGGATTCTCCCCTTCCTTACCGCCCAGCTTACAGGGATTTTCCCCTTCCTTACCTCACAGCATACAGGGATTCCCCCCTTCCTTACCTCCCAGCATACAGGGATTCTCCCCTTCCTTCCTCACAGCATACAGGGATTCTCCACCTCCTACCTCCCAGCATACAGGGATTCTCCCCTTCCTTACCTCCCAGCATACAGGGATTCTCCCCTTCCTTACCTGTCAGCATACAGGGATTCCCCCCTTCTGTCCCTCCGTCACACAGACTGTCCTTGACCTGTTGATGGACACCATTGGCACCCAGCCCTGCATAGCTGTCCACGTGCAGTGTGGCGGGCTGCTCTGAGGTCACCTCCACAGTGCACCCTGCTCCCACTTTGTTCGAGCGGCATGTAAGCCAGCTGTAGAGAGCTTCCCCCCATCTCCAGCAGCCCTACCGAGTCCTCTCTGCTCCTGTAAAGAGAAAACAAACAAACCAACGCTCCATTATCCAACGGACTCCCAAAGAAGGCAGGGAAAAGGCAGAAACAGGAAACAGAGGGACGTGATGAATGAAAATAAGTTACGGAGGGAATAGGGGGGGGGGGGGGGGGGGGGGGACTGAATGATTAATTTAAAGAAATATATTTCAGACTTTGCTTGAGGATTCAAAAGAATGGATGGGAAGTTGCTTGGAGCATAGAATAAAAGAGAGGGTCAATAAGGGTTACGGCCAGCTTCAATAAAAGTAACTTTCAAAGTGTAATGACTACAGGCGCAAGTTCAAACATGAAAGCAGGAATCTTAAATGTGGCAGGGAACAGTAAACAGTAAATAACAAACAAGTTGGATACGTGACTTTTGCTGGGATGTCTCCTCATTTGTTCTGTGCTGTGTTGTCATTTGTGCAAGGCGCTTTGGAGTTATGGGGGTGTAATTATTTCATCGTGGGAGCAAGAGTACCCCCACTTTTTGTTATTCATGAACATAGATGTTGAAGTACTGAGGCGCCAAAGCAAAATTGCTAGCGCCAGATCGTCTTGGCTTAAGGCTGTGTCAGACCAATTGACATGGGCTAGAACACCAAGACTACATCAAAATGTTGTTATGCTCAGCGTAGTTATGCGGGGATTGTCTTCAGTCGTGACAAGCTCCTAGCATAATATTATCAGTCTCCAAAATCCCTCGAAGTCGGAGTGTGGCTGCCCACTGGCGGGGTAATCCAAAACGGTCACACACGTAATGTTCTCATCCCCGGCTGATGCATTTGTACTGTAGTGTTCAAGTGCTTCGGCTGTTCGGATGATCCCTGGAGTCTTTTAGCAGGGGTACGACAACAACTAGCGCCAGAGTACCGAGCCACTACCCGTTCGTGTTTGTCTGTCTTTTCCGGGCAAGTCACACACACACACACACACACACACACACACACACACACACACACACACACACACACACACACATACACACGGGGATGAAGAAATTAGGGCAAGAAAGTCCCCTTCCCACTTACTTTATTATCATTACTTGTTTATTATTTTCATTTTAATCTCTTGAATTCGTCCTTACATTCACAAACCACTCTCTTTTGAAGAACCAAAACAACGATTCAAAAAACATGATGTTCATAGCCAGTTAAAATGCTGTGATAAGCTGAAAAGGATGAAAACCATGATGTAGCATAAAGCCAAACACAGTGCATGAAATGGTCTTGAACAATTTCGGAACCTTCTGGCAGCTTTTGCACATTATGGAAGATCCTGGGATCCCCAGAAATGTTACAATTTTGTCGCCTACACATACGTCGCACTGGAAATAAACGTCACTGGAACAGTTTTCAACCTATACCAAAACCTACATTCATCCCAATCAATCATGAACGAAAGACAAACTATCTGTTCGTAAAAATCATGCTATATACAATTTGATGCAACTCACAATTATTGTACATATATCTTCTTTACTTTGAAAACAACAACAAAAACAAAAACAAAGCGAAACAAAAACAGTTTTACACTGAGATCTCAAAGTCATTTTACCTTATGGTATCTGCCCACCCCTACTACTCCTCCCTCTTGAAAAAAAAACCCCTTATAATGTGAAATAAAATTACGCCAGTCTGTTTGTAATTAGGTTGAGGGAAAATACAGTGTTAACGTTTTAAGTCCCTGCTGACAATAAAGGCAATGAACTGTCACAGAATTCACCATGTCTTAGTCACGGACTTTCAGAATGTGGAGTCCACCCTCTCCTACCGTGACTTTACTTTTCCTTGAACTCAGTCATTTATCCATACTGTTGGGAAGACCAGACCATTTTCAAGCCGTGAAAACCCGGCCCCACGAGCGATTCGATTTTGGCGAACAGAGACATGATCAAAACCTGTTCTGCTACAAAACGCCCGGGCAGAAAGATTTATCACGTTGAATAAATCATACTGGTATGGTGCTTCATGTTTCAGAAGAAATAGAAGTGCAATAAAGAAAAAGGATGTATAGCAAGGCGGAGATAATTTTTTTCATTGTTAGAAACAACACTTTCAAGCTCAAACGATGGCTGATTGTACATGCATCACATATTCAGAGATAACCGTAGTTTGCAAAAAGCTGAAACGGTTAAAATTATTATAAAAGAACAACAACAAAAACTGAAACTTAAGTGTATAAAAGAAACAAGCTAAGAGAGAGAGAGAGAGAGAGAGAGAGAGAGAGAGAGAGAGAGAGAGAGAGAGAGAGAGAGAGGTGTTTACTCAAATTTTGAAACAATTCTATTTTAAAGAATCAACGCACGCACGCACGCACAGGAGCGTTCATTCAGAAATTGCCTCCGCTTTAAACAGACAATCAAGCAGATGACAGTGAGGAGACAGGCTCACATGGCACCGTTGAAGAACTCGTTCAGGTAGTTGACAGCCATCCAGGAGTAGGCCCCCTCCCTCGCCGCTCAGGATTTTGACATTGTTCTCGGTGAATTTAAAAGGATTCATCTGTTTATCCGACAAAATGCGTGTGACATTCTGCATCAGGTTCTTGGCCTTTTCGGAATCTGAATCTCTCAGATCTCTCAGTCCTGTAAAAGATGAGAGGTATCGTCATGAGTGAATGCATGAAGTAAAACAACAACAACGAAAACATCTGTTTCAAAATGATAAATGGGAGATCACTTTAAAGACAAAACAGACTACCATAAACTTTAAACAGGGATGTCTTGTTGTTTAGACGTCGAAGTCTACTATCTCCAGGGACATGACACTGGCCAGAATTGGGCGTGGTGGTCCGATTGTGGTTGATTAGGCCAAGGTGAGCACAGAATGCTCTGCTGTAAGTCCAGTACACGTGATTTGTGGGCACTGAAGATGAGGAGGAGGTGGGTCTGGGTCTGTGAAGATTACGGGGTGGGTGGGAGTCTGCCAGGCCATGTGGCTCATAAGGGACTACATCATGCTGATGTAACTTCGTCAGGCGGTCTGGCACCACAATTTCCCAGGTCTCTGGTTCAATGTCAAGGCTCTCTAATGAAGCCATGAGCGTGTCATTCAAAAGCATCTTTCTGACCCCCGTGTGGACGCTTCCCTTCAGCCAGATCATCGTAGAACAGCACCTCAGAAAGATGCCTGTCAGGAAATTGTGCAAGATGGCCACCCATCTGATTCGTGTTCTTCTCAGCATGGTGTTGAATCTTGGCAAACCAGCTTAAAAGAGGATCTGTGTATCTTGAACTTTCTTTTCACAAGTGATCTGCAGCGGCTTTCTCAGGCAGTTCATGTGGATGCGATTAAGCTTCATGGTATGGCGCTCAAAGGCTGGCTGGAAACCAGGTTAGTGTTCAGCTGCTTATGGTTGGTACAGTTCCTCGTTAGAAGATGACTGTTTTTATTGCTCTAACCGGCTACGTTCCTTCCGGTCATCCCCCATCCCCCCCCCCCCTCTCTCTCTCTCTCTCTCTCTCTCTCTCTCTCTCTCTCTCTGTCTGTCTGTCTGTCTGTCTCTGTCTCTCTGTCGACTCAGGTGTTGAAGTCGCTGAAAACGACAAGCTTCTCTGTCTTTTACACAGCTGTTACGGTGGGCTTCAGGTCTTTTGACTTTCACCAGATAATCCTTGTTGAGAGCTCATGCACTGATCACGGTGGCACAGCGCTTTCTCCTGAAGGCAAGGAGCAATGTCGTTATATCTGTTTTTCAATCTTTTGGCAAAGTTGTTTAGCAGTCTACGTTTAACGGCACAACGGCCACTCCAGCTTCATAACACTGGTCACTACTGCGGTCATCCCTAAAGTGTGGCCAGCTTTGACTCCTGTCAGGTGACCTTCGTTTGCTGGACTGGTCTCAATCCTGGCTGCAATCAGAATGTTGTACCGGTCAACTTGTCTTGTGACAGGTGCTGCCTGTCTCAGAATCCTTCACACTAAGGATTGGTGTCATTTGCACCAGCGCTGGAATATCCTCCC